>BRDA01043723.1:0-14770 GCA_036984385.1 Crenuchus spilurus
GGCCATTGTGCTGTTAATGGAATAATCTTTAGTCCTATTCAGATTACATGTAATGTATATGGAGGTTCTCGTTCTACATGTGCTCCTCTTTGTTTCTATACCTGTCCTAATCCACCATGTCTGTGTTTTTCTCCTCCTCTGACTGAATGATCTGCCGTTGTCTGATACTAATCTCTGCTTCTAAAATGCTGATTTTTGATCGTATTTAGTTTCCTGGTGCACTGAATGATCCACCAAAACATTCAAACCAGCACATTATACTGCTTTCAAGTCTCAATCATCTACTTGGTCTACTTGGTGTCCAGACTCTAGCTGTGAGAGCTTTATTTACAAACTGAAATGGAGGTCAAAGTGAAGCGGATAATAATCACAGCTACAAGTACAAGTCACTGTATCACCATGAGCTCCTTACACACCTGATCTTACACACTGTTACACTAATGCACTGATAATAGACATAAATCTTAAGGATAATCAGAAAAGTAAGTAAATAATAAGTGTGATGGTCACATGACACATTCATAAACAGTTAAATCACTAGAAACTCACTGCTGTAGCCAAATGCAGGAGTTTCATCACTGTAGAGGCACGACAGACGACCCCCTGATACTCTAATCCAATCCCAATAGAGCTATTGACAGCTCTGCTGCTCGTATGGATTACTGTGTGTACTAAGAGATGAAATAAGGTTTTGTTCAACCTGATGAGCTGCACATTCTCAATCTTTCACTGTAAAAGTACATTTTAGTAAAGAATATGCCAATTGTAAGAATATCAATATATTTACTTTAAACTGGTTCTTATTCCCTATAGTGCATTGTAAACAATTAAAATTTGCTATTTAGGCTTCTATACCCAAATAGTGTCCAGTTTGGGATCCTCAATAAACATATTGTGCATTTTGACAGAGAGGAGGCAGGGACAAAGGAGCAGCCTTTCACCTGGGCCTGGATTCTCAGTCCTGACCCAGCTAAGCTCCAGGTGTATGAAGATAGGGGTGGAGCTTCAAAAGCTCCAAAAGTGGCCCTGCATATTTGGATGCTTTTGAACATTCAGCCAGATGTTTTGGTGAAAATTCTTCAGGAATGAGAGAAAAGGAGCCTGGAATTAAGTACTGCCAATAGAATAAGACTAAACTTGGCACCATGTCTAATGCCAGGTGTGGGCTAGAGGGGTATAAAGCCCCCCAGCATTGTAGAACTCTTCTCTGCTCAGTCCAGTACACTGAGTTGAAGTTAGGAAGTTGGGATTCTCTGGACAGTTAAGCAGGATAAACTCTTTATGCCCTTAATTTCAGAAGAAACAGAATGAGCTGGTGCCCCAATGCTTTTACCCATATGATGTAAATATGGTTATAAATAATTATAATTCATTTTGTCTATCTTCTCTGCAGCTCCTCCGTCTCACACCAGTGTCATTCTGATCCCGAGAATTCCTCACCTGGAGTTCTGTCTGGGTAAGTCATGCTGGTCTGATCTCTCCATCTTTACTCTTCAGTCAGAATTAGGATACAGTGCAACATTTAGGGTTCTGCCTTGTTTTGAAGCCTCTGTAGTGTTTGAACTGTGTTAGGGTTAGGTTTAAGATTAGAATTAGGTTCAGATGTGAAGTTAAAGCTGAGATTGGGTTATGTTAATGATATATATGAAATCCTACAGATACAGTGTAGTGGGTGGCAGTCAGTTGGGCCTTGGGCAACAGATGTATCATGATTGTAATTGTACGTTGCTCTGGATAAGTGTGTACGCTAAATGCCTTAAATGTAAATGTAATCATTAGGGCTGCAAATTAAGCCCCATCCATTTCCATTCAACCCTATGTAAACATAACACCCAATGCCCACAAGCTCTCCACAAGTGTCGTCAGGAGCTCTCTCCATCTGTGTTGTACAGAATTAAGCCCACAACACAATATACTCTACATTTTCTACACTTTTATTTAAGATATACAACTGACTGGCAATCAGAAGTGTGATTAGATGTTTTAAAGTGAATACAGGCCAAATAATTTCCATACTTTTCTTTATAAGTGGACTTATAATGAACTCCCAAGGTTTCTTCCTCCAGCTCTGAGGGTGTTTTTCCCTTGTCATTGTCACCGTAGGCTTGCTCATTGGGGATTTGGTGTTTGTTATTACTAACCCTGTAAAGCTGCTTTGTAATAAATACATTTGACTTGACTTAATAGCTCTTGTATATACATTTACCTTTTTTTGTCTCAACACTAAGTACTGTCTGGACCATCCATCCATTCATCCATTATCTACCGCTTTATCCGGGACCGGGTTGCGGAGGTAGCAGTCTGAGCAGGGAAACCCAAACCTCCCTCTCCCCAGACACCTCAGCCAGCTCCTCGGGTGGGACACCGAGACGTTCCCAGGCCAGTCGAGAGACATAGTCTCTCCAACGTGTCCTGGGTCTTCCCCAGGGCCTCCTCCCGGAGGGACATGCCTGGAACACCTCCCTAGGGAGGCATCCAGGGGGCATCCGAAACAGATGCCCGAGCCACCTCAGCTGGCTCCTCTCGATGTGGAGGAGCAGCGGTTCTACTCCGAGCTCCTCCCGAGTGACTGAGCTTCTCACCCTATCTCTAAGGGAGCGCCCAGGCACTCTGTGGAGGAAACTCATTTCAGCCGCTTGTATCCGCGATCTCATTCTTTCAGTCATTACCCAGAGCTCATGACCATAGGTGAGAGTAGGAACTTAGATTGACTGGTAAATCGAGAGCTTTGCCTTTTGGCTCAGCTCCTTCTTCACCACAACGGACCGCTGCAGCGACCGCATTATTGCGGAGGCTGCACCAATCCGTCTGTCAATCTCCTGCTCCATTCTTTCCTCACTCGTGAACAAGATCCCGAGATACTTGAACTCCTCCACTTGAGGCAAGACTTCTCCACCCACCTGGAGAGAGGGTAAGCTACCCTTTTCTGGTTAAGAACCATGGCCTTGGACTTAGTGGTGCTGATTCTCATCCCAGCTGCTTCACACTCGACTGCAAACCGCCCCAGTGCATGCTGAAGGTCTTGGCTTGAAGATGCCAAAAGGACAACATCATCTGCAAATAGCAGAGATGAAATCCTATGGTCTCCAAACAGGACTCCCTCCGGCCCTTGGCTGCGCCTTGAGATCCTGTCCATAAAGATTATGAACAGGACCGGTGACAAGGGGCAGCCCTGTCAGAGTCCAACATGCACCGGAAACAGGTCTGACTTACTACCGGCAATGCAGACCAAACTCCTGTTTCGATCATACAGGGACCGGACAGCTCTTAACAATTCTATACTCCCGAAGCACTCCCCATAGAATACACAAGGGACATGATCGAATGCCTTCTCCAGATCCACAAAACACATGTGGACCGGTTGGGCATACTCCCATGAACCCTTGAGCACTCTATGAAGAGTATAAAGTTGGTCCAGTGTTCCACGGCCAGGACCAAAACCGCATTGTTCCTCTTGGATCCGAGGTTTGAATATGGGCCGAATTCTCCTTTCCAGTACCCTAGAGTAGACCTTACCAGGAAGGCTGAGAAGTGTGATTCCCCTGTAATTGGGGCACACTCTCCGGTCCCTTTTTTTGAAAAGTGGGACCACCACCCCAGTCTGCCACTCCAGAGGCACTGTCCCAGACTGCCATGCGATGTTGCAGAGGCGTGTCAACCAAGACAGCCCCACAACATCCAGAGACTTAAGATACTCAGGACAAATCTCATCCACTCCTGCTGCCTTACCACTGGGGAGTTTGCGAAACACCTCAGTGACTTCGGCTTGGGTAATGGGCGAGTCCACCCCTGAGTCATCAGCCTCTGCTTCCTCGAAGGAAGACATGACAGAGGGATTTAGGAGATCCTCAAAGTATTCCTTCCACCGTGTGACAATATCCTCAGTCAAGGTCAACAGCTCCCCACTGGGACTGTAAACAGTGTTGGTAGAGTACTGCTTTTCTCTCCTGAGGTGCCGGACGGTTTGCCAAAATTTCTTTGAGGCCGACAGCTCAGCCCCTCTCTTTACCCGAGTGTTCAAGACATAGGGCAGGAGATCAGATTAAACAACAACAAAGTCGATCATCGACCTCCGACCTAAGGTGTCCTGGTGCCATGTGCACTTGTGGACACCCCTATGCTTGAACATGGTGTTTGTTATGGACAAACCATGACTAGCACAGAAGTCCAATAACAAAACACCACTCTGGTTCAGATTGTGGAGGCCGTTCCTCCCAATCACGCCCCTCCATGTGTCACTGTCATTGCCCACGTGAGCGTTGAAATCCCCCAGTAGAACAATAGAGTCCCATGTTGGAGCACTTCTCAGTACCCTTCCCAGGGACTCCAAGAAGGCTGGATACTCTGTGCTGCCGTTTGGCCCATAGGCACAAACAACAGCCAAAGCCCTGTCCCCAACCCGAATGCGAAGACAGGCAACCCTCTCGTTCACCGCGGTAAACTCCAACACATAGCGGCTAAGCTGGGGAGCTATAAGCAGACCCACACCGGCCCAACTGTATCTAGCTGGTACCTCTCAGCCTCCCACACAAGCTCAGGCTCTTTTCCTCCTAGTGTGGTGACATTCCATGTCCCAACAGCTAGCTGCCCTGTCCGAGGATCAGGCCGCCGAGGACCCAGCCTTTGGCTGCCACCTAATCCACACTGCACCGGCCCCTTATGGTTGCCTCTGTGGGTGGTGAACCCACAGAAGGTCGGGCCCACGTCGCCATTTCGGGCTGGGCCCGGCCGGGCCCCGTGGGCAAAGGCCCAGCCACCAGGCGCTTGCATACAAGCCCCATCCCTGGGCCTGGCTCCAGGGTGGGGCCTCGGCTGCGCCCTACCTGATTTTTTTGTTGTTACTTCCATAGAGTTTTTGTGAATTGCTCTTTGTCTGGCCTGGCACCTGTCGCCATGGGAGACCCTACCAGGGGCATAATGCCCCAGACAACATAGCCCCTAAGATCATTCAAGCATGGAAATCCCTCCACCGCTATAAGGTGGCAGTTCAAGGAGGGGACTCTCTGGACCGTCTTATCTATAATAAAGCCATAGATCATATGATTAGGTCTTGGTATTGGAAAATGTTTAATTATGACTGAGAGCAACTCTCTTTGACCCTACTCATCAATAAAGCACTAAAGCAGAAATAAACAAGCTTGAGTTCCTGACTTCCAACTCATCATTTCAACAGAAAGATCCCAAATTAATCTCAGTTTGCTGGAAAAGTGTTTTTAATCACATTCAGTCATCATTAATCTTGTGATCTTACTACAAAGCTTAAGTACATTAATAGTAGTGAAAATGCATCAAATATACAGACATCAATTAGTGCTTAGACATTATCTTATTGAGCATGTACAGGACACCTGTTAGAGCTTTTAATTTCAAGACGTACTACATATCCGCCTAAAAAAGAAGCAGGGGAATCTTTGGGCTAAGTTACACATATTTGAGAGGTTAGTAAACATGAATGTGAAAGACTGAGAAAAACCATAACACTTGACCATCATCATTGAACTCAGCTCAGCCTACAGAGACATTAAATAACATTAAATATTCTACGATGTAAACTACAGTGTGTTTAAAGATATCAAACTTCTGTGCTTATAGCAGGTTATCAAAACTGTTTTTATTAAAGAAACTGTTCTCTTCATGTCTGAATATGAATCACATTGACTCCACGCCCTGAAACAAATACTCTGCCAGGAAGGAGAGTCCATGCATCTTACACTTGACTTTTATTTGATTACAGACGTTACAAACACAATATATTTAATGTTTTGTTTGATATCATTTCTACTGTCTTTACATAACAAATTAAATGAAGTTGACCAGGCAGAGCATGAACCATTTTGGGTTCATACTGGTGTTCATATATATATATATATATATATATATATATATATAGTCACATACTTTTTGTCTTGTTGCGACCGGAGGGATGTCCCCTTACATACTCCCTCAAATAGAGCCATGAATATAAGTGTTGTATTTGACAGACTTGTTTTCGTTCTGTATGACTCTGTGCTAGCACCTTATCTGCAGTGAGGTTTAACTGGCTTAATTTCACATTTCTGTAAAGTTTAGAATGTTGTTTTTCCAGTAATGATGTCTGTTTCCATTCATGAAAGAATTCAGAGCAGACTTTTCAAGGACACATGATGGAAACTGAGCTTCTGTCCATTTATTTGACTGCATTCACTGTTTTAAGCTTTGATCTCTGCTCTGTGATGTCAATGAAACTTTTGTTTTCTTGCTGTTCTAAAGACAGTGAAGTCAAGACAGGCGAGGTTTGTCATTTCAGCTGTCAACAGGTACACACACATTCATCCAGGACCTCCAACACAACATTGTATGTAATACAGGACCAAAGAAAAAGCACAAGTGTAGCACAAGTATAGTGCTGAGGAACTGTATCAGCGAGTATAATGATGAGGAAGTGTAGCAACGAGTATAGTGATGAGGAAGTGTAGCAGCGAGTACGGTGATGAGGAAGTGTACCAGCGAGCATGGTGATGGAAGTGTAGCAGCGAGTATGGTGATGAGGAAGTGTAGCAGCGAGTATGGTGATGAGGAAGTGTAGCAGCGAGTATGGTGATGAGGAAGTGTAGCAGCGAGTGTGGCGACGAGGAAGTGCAGCAGCGAGTGTGGCGACGAGGAAGTGCAGCAGCGAGTGTGGCGACGAGGAAGTGCAGCAGCAAGTGTGGCGACGAGGAAGTGCAGCGACGAGTGTGGCGACGAGGAAGTGCAGCGACGAGTGTGGCGACGAGGAAGTGCAGCGGCGAGTGTGGCGACGAGGAAGTGCAGCGGCGAGTGTGGTGACGAGGAAGTGCAGCGGCGAGTGTGGCGACGAGGAAATGCAGCGGCGAGTGTGGCGACGAGGAAGTGCAGCGGCGAGTGTGGCGACGAGGAAGTGCAGCAGTGAATATAGTATACCAGCGGCATTTTGAAGGATGTACAAATAATGCAAATGGGTATAAATACAGTATTTGTTACAAATACAGTATTGTTGGGCATATGCAAATATTTGGAGCCAAAATATAAACTTTAAACAATTGGAGGCCCAAGCAGAAGAGCCATCACTAGACTGTAAATCTTTTAATTAACAATTGCAATTATAATCATACAATTATTTTATACAAATATAATCAATTATAATGCAGGTGATGAGGTGATTAACAGCTGTAGTATCACATTGTGCCTAAGAACAGAAGCTCTTTTTGATGTCCTGTCCACCAAAAAGGCAAATAATGGCACATTGTATATCACCAAACATCTCCAAGGTTAAATAGAGGTTAATTGTAAGTAAATTTCACTGAGAATACTAACTTGAAATGTAGGATGTTTGTCGAAAAGATGAAAGTTAAATCTCCATCCAAAACTAATTCTAAGCTGATTACAGATAATGGGATTGGTGTTAATGAATCGTCAAATTGGGAGCACTTATGGCTGCTGGGATGTTTCACTGCCCAGTAAAAGCTCCTCTGTGAGCTGGAGGTGGGGTTATTGGGCAGGGTCAGAGGATATGATGCCATAGCTGGTAATAGTGAGGTTTTTCCTCTGTGCAGATATTTCTGCCTTCTTCCAAACCGACCATCACTTCAAAGCCTCGGCCTTTCCCAATTCAGACTTGTTGGCAGTGAAATGGGATGTTTAATGTCTTTCCTATTTCCTTTCTGTTTCTGTGCAGTTTAAGGCAACGTCTCATGTCTCAAGGTGTGTGTGTGTGTGTGTGTGTGTGTGTGTGTGTGTGTGTGTGTGTGTGTGTGTGTGTGTGTGGTCTGCTTTCTAATTTCTATGGTACAAGATTGAGGAAAGACTTTATATTTAAAAAGGATAAAACATGAAACAAATGAGGTGCTTTTGGATTTTTAGTCCCAGAAATAATTTCTTTCAGGCTGCACAGCACTGAAGGGATTTTATGTAGGTTTATTTCATCACTCAGATTTGTGCCACAAGAGGGCCACTTTCAGCAGGACAGGACCTGAGTGATTTGAGGATTTTTTTAAACATCAGTAAAGTATTCCCATTATAAAAGAGGGCTTTAATGCTTTTATAAAACTGAACATGATTTATTTGAAGCAGAATTTTTAATTAGCGGCTTTGCAAAGTCAAATTCATAATTTGAGCAGAAGGAAGAGGATCTCCATTTTTAAATGACACTTGTATGTATCTTACTAAGAATAAAAATAGTCCAGAGGAGGTAAAGAGGTTAAAATCCCTGGAGTAGTTGAACGTTCTCATCCATATTGATCATCATAAAAACAGCATGTAGACCTGAAGATAGTATATCACTGTACAAAAGATGTTGCACTATGATAGTTTTATTAAATCAATACAATTAACAGTAAAAAGTCAATGAAATGTGAAGTCATTTTATTTCGTGTACAGTGATAGACTGTAGAATCAAATGTATATTTTTTGATTCAACATTTCAGTAATTCTACAAATGTTATTAAATAAGTTTATTTAAGTTCTTTATTGTCTTCCCGTTGAGAAATCTTGACATTATTGAATATCTGTGGCACCCAATGTAAAGTAACTAAAACACTTAATTAGACAGGTGCTATAAAATGTAAACATTCACCAGAATTACTTTGATGCTAACATAACATTCATTAACAGTACCACTCCATTAATCTCCATTAACAGGCCACATAACATTTGTGCATTTTCAAAGTGAATTCCACAATTTCTACATGTTCTGCACTTGATGGAGCTCATTAATATACAAACCCAACAGCCAGGAAGTGGCATTCTTTATAAATAGAGGTTTAAAAAGCCTTTGCTTTATATTTTTGGTAATTATTTAATATTATTTGCTTTGCACTCTTCAGTTGTCTTTCATAAAGGACAAAGAGATCTGTTAATTAAAAATGAATGAAATATGTCTAAATAGTATTATTCAGGCAACATTATGCACCGGCAATGTGTTTTTAAGCCATCTCAGCTGCTATTAATTAGATTAACATTTTTTGGATAAGTCCAGGTCCACACACACACGCACGCACGCACACACACACACACACACACACATGCACCAGATGGAGCAGGAATGGCTGGGCAGCAGCACATGGGCATGTTTGTGTATTGCATCTCTCAGGACAGCACACTTAACACAGTCGGAGAGAAAGAGAAAAATTAACAGATGGAGATGGTGAAGGCATCTGTTCAGCTTCACAACACTATAAAGTGCACTATTAAGTATCGGCCAGGGTGAGCGCAGAGTCCAGAAACACTGTGCTTAAATGAAAGTGTGGGAACTGTGTCAAAGTCCTCCAGTTAAAAGTGGAAATATGGAACCCAAAGTATATTTGAAGTATCGGCCAGAAATAATATGGAGTCGATAAAAGGTTCTGGACAGTTAGTGGCTCAGTGTCTTTCCTCCATCTTCAGAACCTTTCGTTATTAAACATATCAGTATCATATTACTGTAATGAATGTTTTAGAAGTTGTATTGACATAGAATAATGTCCCTGTGCTTCCATCACTGTAACACGACTGTTTCTCAAACAGAACCACCTGATGACTTGGTCACATTCAACAGCAATTTGGCCTTTACATACAGATTTCCTCTGTCGACCTGAATCTTTATATTATGACTGTAGATGGTGAAAGAGTTCTCTACAGTCTTGCACAGAGGTCTTTGTACTGACTGATGATTCTTTCATCAAATTTTACTTTTTGAATTGGATTGGATTTTATTGAAATGCCTTGCAAGTGAAAGTGAGGAAAGTGTGGCAAAAAAAGGCAAAATTCAGTGAAGGTCATCTGATCTTTAATGTAAATACTCTTAATAAACCAGTTGATTTCTTTACATTCTTTTAAAATTGTTTATAAATAACAAATGTTTAAAAAGTATTTATTTCTTATTTTAAAACATTTTGTTTATATCAGTTGGTGTGGGGCGGGAGCGAATTAATAGCATTTCAATCCATTTTAATGTTGAAATGTAATTTGATATACGAGCACATTGAGTTAAGAGCTTTGTCACAGAATGAATTAAACTCATAAGTCAAGGTTCCACTGTATAGTGAAAAATGTCAATAAAGATTATTTTAAAAAGGCCATATAGACGAGCCTTGCATCATCATTCACACAGCACTCGATGTGGAAAACATAAAGCAGCTGTGCGCAGTCAAGTCTCAACATGAACTACAGATGCCTCACAGGGCCAAATAGGGCCAAATTTGCGTTAACGGCACTATTTTTTAAATCGTGTTAAATTGAGATTGCATTAATGCGTTATTGTTTCTTAAATTTCCCCTCGGGGATCAATAAAGTATCTCTCTATCTCTCTATCTCTCTCTCTATCTCTCTCTCTCTCTATCTATCTATCTATCTATCTCTCTCTCTCTCTCTCTCTCTCTCTCTCTCTCTCTCTCTCTCTCTCTATCTATCTATCTATCTATCTATCTATCTATCTATCTATCGCGTTTACTTTGACAGCCCTAGTTTATATTTAACAAATATAATGAAGTTAATTAGACACACTGAGAATCCTTGTCCTTTTGTCTGTTAAATGTTCAAGTTATTTAACAAATGACACAATTTAATTTTGGAGCATTTTTAAAGTTTCCCAACCGTTCTGGAAATTGGGTTTGTACAAAATATTTTTCCTGGTTGGTTCATGCTGCATCCATCTCCATTCTGCACCAAACCCTCACACAGTGCACAGGCATCTCTTTGAAATGCAGATAAGAAGTGCTGCTGTTTTGAATGCTTGCCTGAGCGTGTGGTTGACATTAGCTTAGCAGACTCGACATAAAGTGTGTCCTCTGGCACGTTTTCAGCGTGAGATTGTTGTGCAGCACTCTTAGTACTGAGTATTATAGAGTGCTTTTATAGCACTTCTTACCACTTCAGATCTTTTTGCGTGACTGAGTTGCTCCCTCTTAGATTAAGATCACTTTGTTTCTATAGCTGGAGGCCTTTCTTCAACATACATCCATTCACACAGTAATCTGCTTTGTAGACATGCTTTCCATGCCATCTGCCAACATTTTCAAACTCTCATTGGGTGTCAATATCCTGATCTTGTCCGCTTTAGCTTTTGTCCCATACAGCCCTTTTCTATCATTTCTAGACTCTAAAAGCTAACATTTGGGACCAGTGGCGGTCCTAGCCCGTTTGGGGCCCTGGGCGAACAACCCCCTGGTTCAGCCACTGGACCCCCCGTACTGTCGATTCACAGACCCACCAGCTCTAAAATCCAGCCAGCTCTAAGCATTGCAATGGATCCAAGAGTGCTTCACAGAGCTTCTTGCAGGCGGGGCAGGATGCCCTCATGCTACTACTGACGTTGTGCCACCCTAGGCGGCTGTCTATATCACCCATATCAGAAACCGCCACTGTTAGGGACAGACATTAGTCACTTTAACCACCATCATCTCAGCCAGTCCAGCACCAGAGCTCTAAGCTATCAGACAGAGAGGTGAGGAGAGACCAGTTTATGAAGATGATTAGAAGGAGCATTTAGCCACAACATTAGTCTTACTCTTTTAGAGGACATGACCAGTCTCATCTGAGACATGTAAGCAGGACTACATTGTCCCCATCACTGGAAGAGCACCTCAGCAACACCCAAGAGGTCTCCCATCCAAGCCCGGACCAGACCCAGACCAGCTTAGCTTCAGTAGATTGGTGACACCTGTTGTGCTTCATTAGTTTAGATGTTCATAAGTGCTGTCGATTGTTTTTTAGTGTTAAAAACAGATTCCATATAAATGTTTCATACAATTACATCCTGTTTAGTATTATGGTTGTGATGACATAACCACAAATACTCCTTAGCTTCTCTCATTCTCATTACAGTTTTGTAGGGTGATGCTACTGTGGGTAGAGGTATTGGAGAGGAAAACTGGAGAAAATGATGAAATGCTGTGTTTATGACTCTCAGGACATAAATGGATCACTGCAGCTTCCAAAGAATATATATCTGAACAGGATGAAGCCTCAAGGTTGTTCTTTACACCATTTCTACCAGACAGTTTGTTGCTTTAGGAGTGCATCATATAAGACTTGTAACTGCTTTGGGGAGATAATCCACTTCATGTGGTGTTAATACAAGAATCTGGGTTCTTTACACTTAGACGGTTCTTCAAGGGTTCTTTACTAAAGTGTATATGCAACCATGAACACTCAGTGAAACCTTTGTATGACTTGATGATGGTTCTTTAGATGGATGATTGTGCTGGAGATAGTTCTACATAGCATCAAAAATAGTTCTGCTATTGTTATGATGACATGCTTGCAATAATAGAGGAACCCTCTTTGGTGCGGCATAGAACCATTTTCAATGTCCCTTGCATGATAAAAGGGCTCTTCAGACTGATGATGTAGATGGTTCTATACAGAACATTGGTTCCATATAGCACCAAAAGTGGCTCCTCTCTTATTGCACAATTGTCATCTTAATGATACCAGAACCATTTTTGATGTTATACAGAACCATCTTCAACTCATTGTTAATCAGCCTGAAGAACTCTTTCTCCATGCAATAACCCTTTAGTCATGCAGTGGGATCTTTAAGTGTTCTTGGTCCTATATATAACACTTTTTTTTTTTACTAATGAACCCTTGAAGAATCCTCTGTTTTAAGAGTGTTTTTTTCCCTGTGCTCTTGGTACATATAAAGTCATCTTATTCATCCCTGTGGGGGAATTCTCTGCATGAACCCTGACTCTGATGGCCAAATAAAAGCCACATACATCAGGGTGGCTCAGTATGCTAAGACACCGACACTATGACCACAGGATCACAAGTTCGAATCCCGGTCATGCTGTTTGCCATCAACAGCCGGGGCCCACAGAGAGCAAATATTGGCTGTGCTCTCTCTGGGCGGGTAGATGGCGTTCTCTCTCTCCCTATCACTCTCACATTGCAATGTCCACTGGCTCAGGCGTCTACTGATTGGTCCATTCAGAGCTGGGAGTCCTGCGCTTTCCTCTGAGCACAATGGCTCCCCAGCAATGGTGGACAGAGTACTGTACTTGTACATTTTTGAGTATTTTTACTTTACTTTGTATCAGTTTAAATGTCTTCTGTGTTTACCGCGAACAAACTATATTTCTGCATTTGAGAACACATTTTTTTATTGCATTTTTACGCTGAAACATACAGGTGATGTAGACCAGTGTTATTTCGTTAACGATAATTATGACAAAAAATATTCATTGACGACCATTTTTTCACGACAAAAACAAGACGAGAACTAAATAAAAATTAATATTTTAAAACGAAAACTATGACTAAAAGTATTAGACTTTCGTCAATGAATAAAAACAAAATGAAAATGAAAAAAAAGAATGTTTTTGTCCAGTAATCCACTTTTTAAAATTAACCTGCCGCACGTCTGACTTTCTCAAAGCACGTTAAAAGGGGAAGGGACATAGTTCATCATTAGTTTTTTGTTTAAGAAGTGTTAAGCCCAGTTTTTTAAGTTGCTTCTTGTTTTTACATACAGAACACTTGCATTTGTGGCCTTTGACAGCTTTGATTAAAGTTATATATAAACAATTTGATAATCAAACTTTGACTGCTTTCTTTAATTAATACAAAACACAAAACTTGTACTTTTTACTTTCAGTACATGAATAATCATTTTTAGAATAAACTACATGCAATACTTAAGTACAAAAAATGCTGAATACTTCTGTACTTCCACTTAAGTATAGTTTTTAAAGAACACTTCATCTTCTACTCAAGTCACTTTTTTGATAGAGTACTTGTACTTTTACTCAAGTATGTGTCTCTAATACTTTATACATGTCTGCTAAAACTACACTAAATTGTTTTCAGTTTTCGTCAACAAAAACGACTAAAATCAATAACTAACTGACTAAAATTTGACTAAAGCTAATATACATTTTAGTCATCACCATCATATCTTATCACACCATTTCTCTACCCATTTGAGTGCTGTGTCATTTGCGGTTTTAAGGTCCATGTCTAGGCAGGTGGGCTCTAATGAGCAGCTACACAAGATGTGAGTCATTGATTGAACTGACTCGCCACATGGGCATTCTGCACTATTTGTATAACCCCATCTTTGGAGGTTGTCACCTGTCCTACCAACTATTGCTCTACCTCTGTTCAAGGTGACCCATTTCCTTCTGGTGAGGGAGAAACCACAGGGCAGGTCTTCACTTGGGTCAGGAAGGGCATTGTTGGTGATCTGGTTATCCCTCTCCATTTCTTCTGACATTTTAGTCAGAAGACTAGGACTAAAACTAAATCAAAATCACCTGTCAAAATTAACACTGATGTAGACTTTTTGTTGCAGAGTGGTTCTACATGTCAATACATCATCAGGTGGTTTCAGTAAGTTACAAGGTTCTGTAAAAGCACTCAAAACAATACAGCAATGTACTGATATTAGAAAATATCATTTGTACTTTGGAATACTTAAGTATTTTCAAAAGTAAGTACTTCAGTACTTAAACTTGAGTAAACTTTTGACTGAGCAACTTTCACTTGTAGTTGAGTAAGATTGGATCACAAGTATCAATACTTTTACTTAAGTACTAGAGATGAGCACTTTGTCCACCATTGCTCCCCAGTGACGGTGTATAAGCGGAAGTTCACATCACACTCAAGCGGAGGAGGCTTGTGCATGTCTTCATCCTCCTAGAGTCAGGGACAGTGCAAAGTGATAGGGAGAGGCCTAATGGAGGGGATGGGCTAATTGGCTACTACTACATTGGGAAAAGGATAAAAATGGGCAAAAATGAATAAGTAAAAAAAAAAAAAAAAAAAAAAGCCATATACATCAAATATGTTGTAACTA
>BRDA01043729.1:0-16466 GCA_036984385.1 Crenuchus spilurus
GTCTCTCTCTCTCTCTCTCTCTCTCTCTCTCTGTCTCTCTCTCTCTGTCTCTCTCTCTGTCTCTCTCTCTCTGTCTCTCTCTCTCTCTCTCTTCCTCCTTTTCTCACTGACATCACTGAGACATTTCTACATTATCACTGATTGTCAGAAACACTGAGGTTGTGTAAGTTCTTCTTTTCTCTGTTGTTTAAAGACAGTAATGATGAAATGTTCTCATCATCACACTCAGAGTTTGTACTAATCAGTTTAGACTTAGACTAAATATCTAATAATTCTCATTTTCATCTGTTCATATATTTTTCATGTATAAATGTTTAAATCTAGTGGCAGATCATTTTATAACAAAACAGATAAATCATTTACAGCATTAATGAATTTAAATAAATAAATAAATAAATAAAAATAGTTAATTAGACTATGTCTTAGGTTAAATAATCTTACAATAAGCTCATGACTTTCCCAAAATGAGAAACATTAGATATTTACACTAGAGGTAAGGTGGATTTACTTGCTATGACATAATGTTTACAGTGTACACTGTTGATAAACACAGAACAGCACTAATCACAGTATTAATCATGTGGAGGATCTGTAGGTTAAGTGCTTTTAAGCAAAACACCAAACCCCAAAATTTTTAAACAGATAGAAAAGTTGATGATGTACTAAAAGCTTAAGATTTAGAATTTTGGACTTTATCACATTTTTGTGCAGGACTGTATGTGTCTTTACTCTGTTATAAACTTTTGACATCAGTGGTTAACAATAAATAAAACTTTAGATGTGAGACGTCTCTGAGAATCTACTGAAGCTCTCACAAACATACAAAAACATCTACAAGAACAGAAAAACTGCATCTCACCTGTAACCTGTAGATGAGTCTCAGTGAAGAGGCAGAAATAAAAGGCGCTGATGTCCCACACTCCACAGAAATAATCTCCTCCATCATCTCCTCTCACGTCTCTGATGTTCAAACTGAGAACTTTAGAACTTCTGTTATCAGAGACAGAGAACCTGCCTGTCTGAGTGTCTGAGGTATAAATAACTGGATGATAACGTTTATCAAGAAATCTGACGCAGGCCTTTTGGCTTGTGTTAAACTCCTCTGGATATGAGCAGCTGATGGTGACGATCTCTCTCAGATAACCAATCACAGTCTCTGACTCACCACAACACGGATCTGATAACCAGAGAAAGTCAATTAATGTTAAACCTCAAAGAACTGCTAGTTACTCAGAAATAAGTCATTTATTCATATTTGTAATATTTAAAATAACATTTCTCTCACCCGTCTTCACTGTCAGTTTATAATGATGATTCTGCCCTCCAGGCTGTCCACAGTGATATAATCCAGAGTCCTGTACACTCAGCTTTCTGAAGAGCACCATTAACACTACATCAGACTCATACAGAGAAACTCTGCCTTTATGATCCCATGTGTTTGGTATCTCATCAGATCTCATATAAACACACTGATGTTCTGGTTCTTTACAGAAATATCTATCAGATCTTCTGGGCAGTTCTAGAGGGCAGTAGATCAGGACACTTCCTCCTGTGTAGCCAATCAGATCAGTGCAGCCCACTGGACCTGCCAATCAGAGTACAGACTGTGATAGTTCTGCTGTAATGAAGTGAATAAAGTCTAATAATCAGACTCTACAGTTGTGTATTGAAATAACAGCAGCTCAGAAGATCAACACTTCAGAAATACAGAAGAACTCAACATCAACATGTGATTGTGTACTGAAGTAGAAGATCTGACCTGACATCATGTAGAGGGTGAAGATGATGATGAGGATCTTCATCTTTAACTGGACTTCAAGCTTCTGTTGGCTTTTGTTTTTCTGCTTTTGTCTGTAATCTGTCGTCCTCTCTGTACGTCTCTGTCTTCTCTTCTATTTGGTTTGGGTTGTTTCCTCTTCCTCTCGTTAACTGTCAGACTTACTCAATCTTATAGCTCCTCCCACCAGCATCACTGACCACATAGCAGAGGACGTTATGAGAAGTTATGTTCATGTATGTGAATTGTTTTCCATCCCTCAGTTCTAGTTTACAGTTATTTTGTGAGTTTTGTCCCTCAGTCTCTGTTCTTGTTAAATCACATAATTTGTAATAACATCTGATGGATCCATCAGAACCCTGAACATGTTAGAGAAGCAGGTCTGTAGGAAAATGACACATCAATAACATTTGATATTCAGATGATAAAGTCATAGCAGAACTTCAGGAAGACCTGAAGGTCCTTAGAACTTAAAGAGCAGAGAGAAAAGACAGCAGTGTGTTATCCTCACCTCCATCACAGTCTGGTGCAGCTCTGGCACCAAATGCCACGTCCAAAAAATGCAGCTTATCGACATGTCTGCAAGAAGGACCACTTGTGGTAGTCTGACCACACTTTTCAATCTGCAAACCTCCAGAATCAGTAACAAGCAAAAAAAAAAAACACTGACTCATCACACCTCGAGCACCACCTGTTTCAATTTCTTACCTCAGGCAGTGGTGGTTCTAGCCTGTTTGTAATCCTGGGTGAACAGCCCCTCCGGTGCCCCCTCGTCAAACAACCCCCTGGTGCAAGGGCTGCACGCACATACTTCCATCACCACATCTCCCACTGTCAATCAACCAACAATTTGTGAGTAAATGCACCAACTCAAACATCCAGCGCCCCCACCCCCGGGATGAACATCAGCCTGCTCTAGGCAATGCAATGGTCCCAAGAGCACTTCACAGAACTTCTTGGTCTGGCATCTTTGTGTCGCCCCTGACATTGTAGCACCCTAGGCACATGCCCATATCAGAAACCACCACTGTTCTCAGGCACATGCTTCAGCCAGCTGAGGGTCAAAACAATCAGACTGCAGAAAAGCTTCTTCCACCACAACATCACACAAATATTTCTTTTCGTCCAGTTGTGAGGGAGCCACAACTACTGGAGAGAGGAAGCCATCTTCATGTGAAGCTATAAAAAGATGACAAATGGTTACAGCATAACAAAACGTGTGTAAACATGTAGAAGTGTATGCATATATTTACCTGATAATACTGCAACATTGCTATGAATACCTTACTGTATTAAACGTGATTAACCTCAGTAAGAGTCGGGTTGTAACGTTCATAAACACAGGAAAGTCAGCTGGAAGGAAGTCAAATCAAGAACCAGAACTCAACCTCTCAAGGTGCCAGTAAAGGGAGTCTGTATCTGAATGTGTACAGTATGTGTGGAACTATGTCTCACAGCATCCTCCCAAACTTTTGGCACATTTCCTTGCCTTTCAAGTCAGTGACCTTGAATGCCAGTACACATACAAAGAAGCTGAAAATCAGAAGAAGGTGCAACCTGAAGGCAACAAAGGAAATGAAGAGCTTACCTCATCCAGCAAGAAGACCTCTAAAGTGGGCATAGAGAAGGTATGATCAAATCTATAAGCATTCACACATGAGCAGTGGAGGAAAGATTAACTGTGGCAGAGAAGCTACAAAACAGAAGCAGTGTTAGAAAGTTCTAGACCATCAGCTCAAACAACTGAGGGAAGAAGTCCAATAGAACCGATATGAACAAGAGCCTGAGTGGAGTGAGGAAGACAAAACACAGCATCTCAATGGCAATGGACAGAAGACACATGCAGACTAGCTCAGCTACAAAGACACATTACTGTGTTTGAGAAAGCAGAGCACGGGTATACAGAAAAGGGGAAGTCAATAAATTAAGAAATCAGATCTTCTACAGACATAAAAAGGAAACAGAACAGTTACGGGTTGCAAAAGAGATGAGACTTAAAAGAGAGACTTAAACCAGGGTCATTGGCAGGGCATGAATGCACACAGTTTAAATCACTTTCCTGCAGATTTTACAGGTCAGGGCTACACTCAAGCATTGTAAGTTACTGTAAATCATGCCCAGTGTCAGCTGACTGCCCCAACTAAAAATGTCAGGGCACCTATGCCACCGAAAGAACTGACTAAAAAGGACAAGAGAGTGAAATTGATTCAAGAATGTGAAAGAGCATTTAGTGACCTCAAGACATATCCCTGTTCAAGTCAAGATTTTACAAACAAAAAGACTTCTGGGAGCAGACTGGGTGCAGTAAGGTAAGGAGAGGAAGTCAACCAGAAGCCTATATTATCCGGCCTGTACTGGGGGCTGCTGTGGGCTGCTGGTTAGGGATCTGGTCTTGCGACTGGAAGGTCACCAGATCAGTCCCTGAGCCTAATCTAACATTAGCTGGAAACTATTTTCAAGAGAAATGAATTATTCCTCAGGGTGACTCAGGGTCTTCAAGGTGTTGAAGAATTTAGTGCAGTCCCATGTTTACATCTTCCATTTTCCTGTTTGACCTGTAAGGGGATCCACCAGGTGGCCTGTGTTTCAGGTGAGAGAACATGAGCCATTTATAAGGACTTTCAGACTACAATCGTCACAGTTTTGGGGCCTGTAGTCATTCAGTCCTGTAATGGATGCATGTAAACATCAACAGGACAAAGGAAGAAATTTTTTTTGTTGAATAAAAAAATTTACAGTTTATAAACAGTGCTTCTAAGTTTAGACTGCAGTACTTGTTCAGTACTGTGACATCTGTACAAAAAGCTTCTTTTACATAGAAGCAGATTCCACCATTCAGAACAGTCAGACAGTACATGCTACAGGGGTCCAGAAGACATCCTAAGGTCCTGCTGGCCTCATACACAAACATTTTCATCAGCACATTATAGTCCAAAGCACAAAAAAATGATAAAAAAAAATGTTGGGATGCTGTGTAAAATGTAAATATATGTAAATAAAAACAGAATGCATTGATATGCAAATTTCATAGACCCATATTTTATTCATAATAGAACATACACATAGCAGATGTTGAAAATGATACATTTTAGCATTTCATGAAAGAATTATTAATTCATTTAGAACTTAATGGCAGCAACACATCTCAACAAAATTGGGACGAGTCAACAAAACTCTGGAAAAGTAAGTGGTATTCATAAAAAAACATCTGGAAGAGAAATTTGCAAAAAAAGTCACATGACTTGGTATAAAAAAGATGCAGAGTCTCAGAAGCAAACATCGGCAGATGTTCACCAGTTTGCAAAAGAAAAAAAATCTGACAAAATGTTCTTCAATGTAAAATTTCAAATTGAAAAACTTTGAATATACCACCATGTTTAGTACTTAATATCAAAATATTCAGAGAATCTAGAGACATCCTTGTGCACAAGGGACAAGGCCAACTGTTAATTTTTGGATGCTCGTGATCTTTGGGTCAACAGGTGGTACTGTATTAAAACAGGCATGACTGTATTGGAAATCACTGCATGGGCTTAGGAACACTTCCAAAAATGAAAGTATATGAACACAGTTTACAGTGCAGTCAATAAATACAAGGTAAAGCTGTATCATGCAAAGCCATATATCAACAATATTTAGAAACAATAACATCTCTTAAAATGAACTGAGGCAAAATGATCTGTTCCGTGATTAATTTGATTTGGAAACTATAGATGACATGTCGTCAGACTCAAATGGAAATACAGCAAAAAAACAAGGACTGTTGAGCACAGTGGCAGACTCAGGATGTTTTGAGCAGGGGCGAAAAAATAAAAAGGGCACATTTTCCCCCACTCAAGGGGCACATCTCAATTAGGGGGGCACCTACCCTGATACTTCATCATGTACAATTGTAAGAGAAGCCTATTGGGACACTGCCTAGTAGGTGTAGTGTAAACATACACGGGCACTTTCGTACACATTAATATTCAACAGCATAATTTGGGAAACTGCATTAGTTAATTGAAATTTTAGGTGAGGTGATCGGACTCACCTCCACATGGGGTAAATTCCCACTTTGGGGTTAATGACCCTTCATGAATTTCAAAATATGATGGAGTTTCCCCTTTATTTGTGTGGGGACTTCAGACGGAATTTCAGAGTTCAATAAATGATTTTACAAACACACCACTCTGATGTAGTTAAGAATATAATGTTTAATAAACATAACAGACACAACACATAACTAACATGACACATAACAAAACACTCATAACACTATAATTTCAGAACAGATTAAGCAGGTGAAACCCATCTGTAACGTGAAAGGCTAATGAAGTTAAGGTGAACTTGGACATATAGACAGATGCGACTGAGAGATGATCTAAACCTAATGTAAGCTATGGAGCGTGGCTGATTTATCAAAGGAACACACGAGGCGCCAATTCTGAACATAAACGAACGGCTTACTGTTTTGGTGCTCCGGCCTCGTGGTCTCGGGGGGGGGGGGTCTTTCATCGCAGGCTTCTGACTGCCTCTTCTGACATTTCACGCCTTTCTCTACGGTGCGTATGTCAGGCTCACTTGATGTGGCAACTAGCAAGGTGCTATGGCGAGGGCCTTTTTCCGCTCACTCTGGCTACTCTTCCGAGGGTTTTCCCATCATAACGGTTGATGCGTGAATTGTGAACCAGGCCGCTGCTACTGGATCCAATGAGGGGAGGCTGAACAGGCTGTTCCGTTTGTTCAGAACTAGCTCCGGGTGTTCGATTTTGATATATCTATGTGTCTATTGCTTGCAAAACAATAAACATGTAACATAAACTGCGTTATCACTGGACTATGAGACTATGAGAAGCGCAGTATTTAAGCATAGTTGCTAGAGCGAGCTTCTTTCTGAGATGATCTGAATGGATCACCTGGATGGTTAAAGTCTCTGATTGTAGGGTGAGCTCGAAGCTGTTTTTCTGCAGCCGTTCAAAGCCGGTGATGTCATCTGGCTGAGCTGGCTGTGGCGATGTTGTTTCCTTCTTCAGGTGGGCTGAGCTGAGCTGAAGTTTTCAGCTTGTGTGAGAGTTTTTAAAGGGAGGCTTAAAGTCCCGCCTTCCAGGTTCAGATTTACTCTGGTTGGCTGCCTTCTGCATTCCAGGGCGGTTCCAGAGGACTTTAGCCTTAAAGCTTGATATAAACCCTTTTTATATCAAAACCTATTTTACGTAGAAGTTTAATCTTTTAAGAAAATTAGTTGCTTAGCACAGTATAATGCTGGCACTGTATAGTGGACAGATTAATAATTGCCTAGAGATATTAAGACACAACAAATTTCTTGATACATAGAAACAAGGTAACATTCAACTTGTAATACATCTCAAGGCTTGTTAGTATACAATATCATCAAATTGATCCATCTCCTTGAGTATGGCTCAGTTGATGAAAAGAAGTTACATTTACTTGTTAACATACATACATTATTAACAACAAATGTGAAGGTGTTATTGTGTTACCATATTCTATTTACTAAAGACAAAACCATGTTTACATACATAGGTTCAGCGGTGCATATGAGTCCTATGGATTTATACACATCAATCCTATAACATAGGTCTACAACTTATTTTAGTTGAGTTCTCTTGTGTGTAGTTGACTTGTCGTGCCCCCAGCTTTCCAGGAGGGGGAGCTGTTGATTCATTTATGGCATTCCCTTGTGTCTGGTTAATTGTCCAGATTTTGACTGAAAGTTGTAAGCTTAGTCGAACAAAGTATCAAATGAGAGCTTTTACACAGTTACAGTGTTTAAAGTAGGCAGATTTTCAGTTTGGTGTTGTATAAAATGAGTTTTAGGGAATGCTCTATGAATTTCTTTTAGTCTATGAATTTCTTGAATCTCATCCTGGCTCCGCTTGTGGCACTGAGAGGCTGTTATCTGAGCCCTTTGATCAAGTCATTTGTGTGATGTTATCAAAGCAACAGTGTCTGGGGGTCAGATCAAAGGTGGCCCCACAGATTTCCTGGTGTGAGGGAATGGTTTCTACTGCCAGGCCGAGAGCATGTGGAGTCAGGTCTCGGGGGTGAAATCAGACCTGACCTCCATGATGTAGGAGAGTGTTGAAAATACTTGATTCCTCAATAGTTTGTCAAATGATTTCTCTACTGTCTTCCTTACATAACCTTGGCCCAGACTACAGGTCTCCACTGGTGGTATTGAGGAGCTGTTATCTGAGCCCTTTTGATCAAGGGTTTTGAAAGGTCCCCTCACATGAAAGGGGGTTAACCGCAGGGGGTTAGCCATCTGGACTATGGATCACTATGCTTTATCAGCAGTGACAGAATACAAAGGGACTCTTATCTCATAGCATCCTTCAGGTTTTGGAGTGCTTGAGGGGGGGTGAGGCCTGTGAAATGCCTCCTCCTGAGAGAGAGTTGAGCATTCTTGATTTTCCAATAGTTCATCAAACAATTTCTTCACTTTCAGGATGAAATCAAATAATTTTCTCTACTGCCAACACTACATAGGGGTACAATAAAAATATCAATATTTTTTGATATGCAGATGATACAGCACACATAGGAAGACCTAAAGGTCCTTATAACTTTAAAAATGCTACATTAATAAGATGGACATGACTTTGACATGATTTGGTGTTGAGTTTAGACTGAATTTGATTGGTTAGTGTTGGAACTTAAAGTGTGGTACACTGAATCTGATTGGTTGGCATTGGGATTTAAAGTCTGGTAGACTGAATCTGACTGGTTGGTGTTGGGGTTTAGACTCTGATAGACTGAATCTGATTGGTTGGTGTTGGGATTTAGAGTCTGGTAGACTGAATCTGATTGGTTGGTGTTGGGGTTTAGACTCTGATAGACTGAATCTGACTCGTTGTTGGGATTTAGAGTCTGGTAGACTGAATCTGACTGGTTGGTGTTGGGGTTTAAACTCTGATAGACTGAATCTGATTGGTTGGTGTTGGGATTTAGAGTCTGGTGGACTGAATCTGATTGGTTGGTGTTGGGGTTTAGACTCTGAAAGACTGAATCTGACTGGTTGTTGTTGGGATTTAGAGTCTGGTAGACTGAATCTGATTGGTTGGTGTTGGGGTTTAGACTCTGATAGACTGAATCTGACTGGTTGTTAATGGGATTTAGAGTCTTGTAGACTGAATCTGATTGGTTGATGTTGGGCTCTAAGCTCTGATAGACTGGACCCATCCTGATGTTGTGCTGGGTTCCAGGTTGGTCATTTTCATAATCAACACGAGCCTGAAACCAGAGCAAGAAACAGACAGTAGAAAGTAACAAAAACCTCAGACATCACAGATGATTCAAGATGCATAAAATTATTTAATGTAGCTATTACAGCAGGGCTACCCAAACAGGGTTATGATGATCTAATATCCTGTTCTTCTGTCTGTCTATCTATGTGTTCTTAAAATGATAAAGTTCCTATAGATCCCTGAAGAGCTGTCATTTTACTGTAGTCACTAGTACACCCATATTAGGAACTCCAGGTCCAAAATAAAGTTTTTTTTATTAGTTATAAGTTATTGTAAAGTTTTTTTTGTGCCACACTTAAAATAAGAGTTTTTGGTTCTATGCACTGATGACTAATGATCTTATTAAAGTTATTGCAGTGCTGGAATAAAAAAAAATCATATTAATGTTAAGACTCTTTTCACTCACTGTGTTGTTCTCTGTTCTCTGGCTGTTTGAAGAGAAAGAACCTGCAGAACAAGAGAAGATATCAAAGATGTCACTTCCTGTTTATTTCACAGTTAAAACTGATGATGTCCAGATAACAAGTAATTCTAGGTTTGTGGTGGATTTAAGCATCAGTGGAGGAAATCTCTGACAGAAGTTTTTTACAGTATTAAAGTAGTGAGATATGGTCTACAGTCATCATTTCAGTCACACAACTGATCATGTGTGTAGAGCACCTTCAGTCTTCTTCACTCTCAGTCTGTAGAAGATCAGTGCTGATCCTCCAATCAGCATCAGGACCACACAGACACTCACAGTGATGATGATGATGATGATGATGATGGAAGAATCTGAAGTTGAAAAAAATAACTGCCCTAAATAACTAAACATTTGAATAGATTTTAGGTTTCTTTCATCTGTCATCATGGAGTTTAAAAACCTTGTCCACACAGCACATCTGAACACACGAAATAAATTTGACAAATTTTAATTCACATTTCAGTGTTTTATTTAACTTGTGTTTCTGGTCAACAACATCCGGTTATTAGACATGAATGTGTGACACTACAGTAAGTGTATACAACTGTGTTCAGGTACATGTCTAGTCATCACATCCCCTCTCTCTCTCTCTCTCTCACTCTCTCTTTCACACACACACACACACACACATACACACAAACACACACCATCTCTCTCTCTCTCTCTCTCTCACACACACACACACACTGTCTCTCTCACACAATTTTATTGAAAGTTTTAAATTCTTTTGGGTGGAATACAGGGCACATCAGTCAACTTTTATTACTTTATCAAAGTGGTGAAATCTTTTCAGTCCAGATAAAACAGCTATGTCAGCAGTAGACTTCCACTGTCACAAAAACCATTTCCTGGTCAATATGGAGTCTTGAGATAGAAATTGTGGAACTCCTTTTATCAGAGTCCACTGGAAATCAAGACCACATTAAGTCTCTCAGATGTACTGCCAAATGTACTACCAGATGTACTTCCAACCAGGTCAATCTTCAACAATATTTCACTAATTTGTGATTTTTAGATGTTTTAAGACAATTGTGGTTAGACACTGGTGTAATTTCATTGGACCATGAAAAAGCATTTGACAGGATTGAACATGACTATGTTTGGAAGGCCTTTGGAATCACCACTGGTCTCATAACCACAATCAAGCTTTTGTACAGTGAAGCTAAAAATGTACTGAAAATTAATGGAGGTCTGAGTTCTCCTTTTACAGTTCAGAGAGGGGTGAGGCAGGGTTGCTGATTGTCTGGTATGTTGTATGGTCTTGCCATAGAACCCCTCCTACATAGACATATACAATGATCTATATTACTGGATAGGACACACGTGACTTTTGAACGCGCCGGCAACGAGCCTCCATGTTGTGTGGAAGCAGGGCAAGCTCTGAAGGAAGCCAGCATTTGCAAACAATGAAAGGGCTGCAATGTTTTGCCTGTATCTGTTTTACTTTATCAGAATTCTATCAGCAGAGACCAGGGGATCACATTCCACAAGTATGTATTCATTTTAAAATTATTTATTCATAATAATCTGTGAATTACAGCCACAATCTCTGACCTACAAACTTGACATAGTTCCATAGACATTACACTAATAGTCAGGCTTGCATCAAAGCAACAACACTCATGAAGTTAGTATCACAAACATTAACTCTTACTGTAATCAAATGTAGATATGCATCAGAACTCTAAACTACTAGACTAGAGTCATTTTTATAGTGACAATGATGCAGTGTCAGTGTTGTCAACTTGGCAGTGCCAGTGGCTAGCCCATCAAATTGTCTTATAAGTTATAGACACCTTTTAAATTACTAAAAAGTAAAATTAGTATTGCAGCATAAATAGAGCCATCGGTCACTAGCTAGTAACAGCAAGGCAAGGAAACATGGCTATATTTATGTCAATGGCCATGTGACAGCAGCATTACACAATTTAATTCTTTGTTTTCTTTGTAAATAACTTACATTTTGAAAATCGGATAATTATTAACGATTTTACAGCCATTAGAAGTCATGCAAGCAGTAAGGCCTAGAGAAAATGTCAGTTATGATGGATGCGAAAGCCAATAGTAGCCTAACATGTCATCAACCATTTTAATACTTTGATTAATGTTAAAGAGCTTTTTATCCTCTTTGTAAAGAACAATACATTTTGAAAATCGGACAATTATTAGCAAAGTTAGAGCTTTGAGAAGGCAGCAGTGCTGGTCATATGCCATTGTTTACAAGCTTCACTTCCACACAACATGGTGGCTCCATGACATTGTGCTGGCCTCAATGCTAGCGAATAGGCAGTGTCCTATCCATTAATATAGATCATTGGACATATACAGCATTTGGCAGACGCTCTTATCCAGAGCGATGGACAACAGTGCTTTGATTCCATTGAGACAATTATCTCTGCTAGAACAGACAGGTTAGAGTCCAAACTGCTCTTCAGTACAGACCAGACTAGAACAACCATTACTAATACTATAGAAGGAAGGAAAGGTTTCTCAATTATCCACAATATAAGTGCATGACAACACATTCCAAAAAGAGATTTAGACTAGTGCTGGCTTAAGTGGTCCACAAAGAGATGAGCCTTCAGTCTGCATTTGAAAACAGTGAGGGACTGCTGTCCAAACAGCCACAGTGAAACAAAGCCACAGGTTTTACCTTCTGCCTAGTTTTCCTGTTACCTTGTTTCACTCTCTGCCTAGTTACCCTGTGGTCTTGTTTCACCCTCTTCATAGCTATCCTGTGGCCTTCTTTCCCCCTCTGCCTAGTTATCCTGTGGCCTTATTTCACCCTCCACCTAGTTACCCTGTGGTCTTGTTTCACCCTCTGCGTAGTTATCCTGTGGCCTTGTTTCACCCTCTGCCTAGTTATCCTGTGGTCTTGTTTCACCCTCTGCCTAGTTATCCTGTGGTCTTGTTTCACCCTCTGCATAGTTATCCTGTGGTCTTGTTTCACCCTCTGCATAGTTATGCTGTGGTCTTGTTTCACTCTCTGCCTAGTTACACTGTGGTCTTGTTTCACCCTCTGCGTAGTTATCCTGTGGCCTTGTTTCACCCTCTGCCTAGTTATCCTGTGGTCTTGTTTCACCCTCTGCATAGTTATGCTGTGGCCTTGTTTCACTCTCTGCCTAGTTACACTGTGGTCTTGTTTCACCCTCTGCATAGTTATGCTGTGGCCTTGTTTCACTCTCTGCCTAGGTATCCTGTGGCCTTGTTTCACCTTCTGCCTAGTTACATTGTGGTCTTGTTTCACCCTCTGCATAGTTATGCTGTGGCCTTGTTTCACCCTCTGCATATTTATCCTGTGGCTTTGTTTCACCCTCTGCCTAGTTATCCTGTGGCCTTGTTTAACCCTCCGCCTAGTTACCCTGTGGTCTTGTTTCACCCTCTGCATAGTTATCCTGTGGCCTTGTTTCACCTTCTGCCTAGTTATCCTGTGGCCTTGTTTCACCCTCTGCCTAGTTACCTTGATTTTCTTGAGTTTCACAATATGACAATATGCTGAGGCCAGTGAGTTTAGTTGAAATCAAGTTTAAATCCTGTAATATTCACAAGAACTTAAGTTGATAAAAACATCTATGAAAACATTAGGTTTCATATATATATATATATATATATATATATATATATATATATATATATATATATATAATATACATTTCACTTGCTAACATTGCTGTAATTTTTACAGTGTACACTGTGGGGCATATAATTGGTAATACAATTAGCGAGAGTGAAACAAGTTAGTATAAGATGGTCTTTCTCTTTGACTTGAAATGCCATTGTTGTCTAATTTCAGGGGTCATTTGAGGATCTCATTTTAATATGTTTAAAATGTTCTTATTACATTGATGGACTAACTGTCGATGAGGATGTGCAAAATCTACAAACCAGCACAGAATCTGTTCATCTATAGCAGCCAGTTAACCTGATTAAAACAGGTTTATTGTGTTTAGGCTGTGTTTAATGGTGGCAGTAGTAGTTGACTGTTTATCATGATCAGAGCTGAAGTTGAGCAGTGAGTATAGTCTCAGCTTGATGTCATTGTGTCAGTACAGCTGTAGCCCCTCCCCTTCCTCTGGCTCATTGAAAACACACACACACACACACACAACAACCAGTGTCCTCACAATTATGTCACAGGGTGAAATATTTATTAGTTTAATTAAATTAAATGTAAAACACGTTGTGGACAGGGTTTTATGAGAGTTGATGTATTAAAATCATCATATTTAGCATGTTTTTGGATTTGGCACAAATCACTTAATCAGACATGTTGTCAAGTCATCAGTTTTGACAATCATAGAAACAGTCACTGAAGTCTTATATGTGAGATGTCTCTGAGAATCTACTGAAGCTCTAACAATCATACAAAAACATCCACATGAACAGAAAGAGAAACTGTATCTCACCTGTAACCTGTAGATGAATCTCTCTGTAGAGGCTGTAATATCGACCCCTGGTGTTCATCACTGCACAGGAATAAACTCCTCCATCATCTACACTCACATCTCTGATGTCCAAAATCAGAATATTAAACCTTCTGTCATCAGTGATGGAGAACCTGTCTGTCTGAGTCTCTAAGGTTTTAATAATTGAGCCAGCATTTATACCATCAAGTCTGAAGAAGGTTTTATAGTTTGTCTTAAACTCCTCTGGATATGAGCAGCTGATGGTGACGGTCTCTCTCAGATAACCAATCACAGTCTCTGATTCACCACAACACGGATCTGATAACCAGAGAAAGTGAATTACTTTAGAACTGTTAGAGATTTAAAGGTAAGTCATAATATCACTTCTAATATCTCAGAGTCTCTCACCCGTGTTCACTGTCAGGTTATAATCATGACTCTGACCTCCAGCCTCTCCACACTGATATGGTCCAGAGTCCTGTACACTCAGCTTTCTGAAGAGAACATTAAACTCTACAGTAGAGTCATACAGAGAAACTCTGCCTTTATGAGCCCATGTGTTCTGTGTCTGAGCAGATGGCATATAAACACACTGATGTTCTGGTTCTTTACAGAAATATCTATCAGATGTTCTGAATGGTTGTATTTTACAGTTGATCAGGACACTTCCGCCTGTGTAGCCAATCAGATCAGTGCAGCCCACTGGACCTGCCAATCAGAGTACAGACTGTGATAGTTCTGCTGTAATGAAGTGAATAAAGTCTAATAATCAGACTCTACAGTTGTGTATTAAAATAACAGCAGCTCAGAAGATCAACACTTCAGAAATACAGAAGAACTCAACATCAACATGTGATTGTGTACTGAAGTAGAAGATCTGACCTGACATCATGTAGAGGCTGAAGATGATGATGAGGATCTTCATCTTTAACTGGACTTCAAGCTTCTGTTGGCTTTTGTTTTTCTGCGTTTGTCTGTAATCTGTCGTCCTCTCTGTAGGTCTCTGTCTTCTCTTCTCTCTGGTTTGGGTGGTTCCTCTTCCTCTCAATAACTGTCAGACTTACTCAATCTTATAGCTCCTCCCACCAGAATCACCGAGCACATATCAGAGGATGTTATTACAAAAACAGTGTGTTGTGTTCTTAAATAAAATAAAAGTGTGATCAGTGTGAATAAGAAACAGACAAAACTGGGATTGTTTTGTAGTTCTTACTGTTGTTACTCTTAAATGATTAGATACATTTTTTATCAAACACAAAAATGGCAAATTACTCAAATTCTTATTAATTTTTAAATTAATAATATGACCAAATATCTATTATAGTTTACTCAACTGTCCACTCACTCAGGTGTAGATGACCTGTCTGAATTCTAACATTGGTAACACTTAATAGTCACCTAAATAGCTTAGTTAGGGGTGTCCAACTCTAGTCCAGGAGGCCAGATTCCTGCACAGTTTGGTGATCTTCCTGATCAAACACACCTGATTCAGCTCAGTGGGTTTAACTGTAGTGTCAGAGCAGAGACATCACCAAACTGTGCTGGACACCAAACCTACAGGAATGGAGTTTAACACCCCTGACTTAGAAGACTTAAAAACATCTGTGAGGCCTTCAATAAGATATCGATGAGGTTTGAGCAGGTTGAGGGAGGTTTTAACCTCTTAAACTCCACGGAACCACCAGAGGTTCTAAATTCACATTCTTTGCATTCAACAGTTCATAACTTTTATATTTCATAAGCTACATACAATGATGTGTAGATCATTTTTGTAAATATTGAGACATGTAATGAGAAATTTGCTTCAAATAAACAATGTGCCCAAAATATTTAATCCAGAAATATGAATTTGATTATGAATTCATAATATTGAAATTCCAACCAATATGTATAAAGCATACAAACCAGATTCCAAAACAAAAAAAGTTGGGACACTAAACAAATTGTGAAAAAAAACTGAATGCAATGATGTGGAGGTGCCAACATCTAATATTTTATTCAGAATAGAACACAAATCACAGATCAAAAGTTTAAACTGAGAGAATGTATCATTTTAAGGGAAAAATATGTTGATTCAAAATTTCATGGCGTCAACAACTCCCAAAAAAGTTGGGACAAGGCCATTTTTACCACTGTGTGGCATCCCCTCTTCTTCTTACAACACTCAACAGACGTCTGGGGACAGAGGACACCAGTTTCTCAAGTTTACCACAGGAGACAGGGGTCTGCAGACAACTCACAACATTCTTCTTCTCCCCTACGGTGTGTCACCATTTTTACCGGAACAGGGTTGAAAAAACCCTCAACAACTGCGGTACTTTAAAACTTAGTTGTATAAAAAGGGAATTTTACTATGTAAGAGAGTCAAATTTGAAAACTAGACACTAAACACAAGATAAGACTTATTTTATAATCTACAACCGTGGAGGTGTAGTAACGTAAGTCAAAAAAAAGTGTTAAACAAATCACAGGGTTGAAAAAAACAAAACCTTAGACCAAACATACGAAATATGTATAACCAACCTTAAAGTTATAATACTTAAGTATTAGTTTAAGTATAAAGACCTAAT
>BRDA01043729.1:16476-26800 GCA_036984385.1 Crenuchus spilurus
AGAATGTGGTCTGGCATTATCTTGAAAAATGCAGGGTCTTCCCTGAAAGAGATGACGTCTAGATGGGAGCATATGTTGTTCTAGAACCTGAACATGGTTCTCTGCATTAATGGTGCTTTTCCAGACATGCAAGCTGCCCATGCCACAAGCACTCATGCAACCCCATACCATTAGTGATGCAGGCTTCTGAACGGAGCATTGATAATGACTTTGGTTATCCTTGTCCTCTCTGGTCCGGATGGCATGGCGTTCCAGTGTTCCATAAAGAACTTCAAATCGTGACTCATCTGACCACAGAACAGTCCTCCATTTTGCCACACTCCATTTTAAAAGACCCCTGGCCCAGTGCAAACATCTGAGCTTGTGGAGCTTGCTTAGAAATGGCTTCCTCTTTGCACTGTAGAGTTTCAGCTGGCAACGGCGGATGGCACGGTGGATTGTGTTCACTGACAATGCTTTCTGGAAGTATTCCTGAGCCCATTCTGTTATTTCCTTGACAGTGGCATTCCTGTTTGAGGTGCAGTGACGTTTAAGGGCCCGGAGATCATGAGCATCCAGTATAGTTTTACGACCTTGACCCCTAAGCACAGCGATTGTTCCAGATTCTCTGAATCTTTTGATGATGTTATGCACGGTTGATGATGATAACTTAAAAGTCTTTGCTATTTTACGCTGGGTAACACCATTCTGGTATTGCTGCGCAACAATGGTGGAATTGGTGATCCTCATACCATCTTGGCTTCAGAGAGACACTGACACTCTGAGAAGCTCTTTTTATACCCAATCATGTTGTCAATTGACCTAATTAGTGTTAATTGGTATTCCAGCTGTTCGTTATATGCTCAATTTCCCTTTTCCAGCCACTTATTGCTACTTGTCCCAACTTTTGGGGGATTTGTTGACACCGTGAAATTTTGAATCAACATATTTCTCCTTTAAGACTCACAGCTCCTCCCAGCAGCATCACTGAGCACATATCAGAGGACGTTATTACAAAAACAGTGTGTTGTGTTCATAAATAAAATAAAAGTGTGATCAGTGTGAATAAGATACAGACAAAATAAACTGGGATTGTTTTGTAGTTCTTACTGTTGTTACTCTTAAATGATCAGATAACAGTTTACGGTTAGTTGTGAGTATTTGTTCAGGATGTTAGTCACCCTCCCTCAGTCTCTGTTCTTATTACATCATTTTCTAATCATATCTGGTGACATAGAAGGAAAATAAGTTGGGTGTACATTTTTTATCAAACAAAATATCCTCATTCACAATCTCATGAAAACATCCATCCATCCATTGTCACACCCGTTTAATCCTTAGTGGTTAGTCACCTACCCCCACACTGGGCACAGGGCAGGGCACAGGGCAGGGCATTAAACTATCCAATTAAGCCAAGGACAGGGCACCAATTCATCACTGGGTACACAAATACACGTATGGACAATTTTAGAGTACCCAATAGGCCTGACCTTCAGGTTTTTGGACTGTAGGAAGAAACTGGAGACCCTGGAGGAAACCCATGCAGGCACGGAGAGAACATGGATTCTAACATTGGTAACATTTAATAGTCACCTAAATAGCTTAGTTAGGGTGTCAAACTCTAGTCAAGGAGGCCAGATTCCTGCACAGTTTGGTGATCTTCCTGATCAAACACACCTGATTCAGCTCAGCAGGTTTAACTGTAGTGTCAGAGCAGAGACATCACCAAACTGTGGTGGACATCAACCCTCCAAGACTGGAGTTTAACACCCCTGACTTAGAGGACTTAAAAACATCTTTGAGGCCTTCATTAAGATCTGGATCAGGTTTGATAAGGTTGAGGGAGGTTTTAAGGCCTTCAAACCTGAACCATAAGGATCAGAATCCAGCAAATTTCAGTGATACAATCCTGCCAAAGTCCATTCCATGTTTTCCTTTTCTCCAGCAGGAGAACATCATGTTGAATCTTGAAAGAGTTTACTACAGGAGTGTCAAACTCCAGTCCTGGGGGGTTGGTGTCCAGCAAAGTTTGGTGATGTCTCTGCTCTGACACTACACTTAAAACTGCTGAGCTGGATCAGGTGTGTTTAATCAGGAAAATCACCAAATTGTGCAGAAATCTGGCAACCAGGACTGGAGCTTGACATCCCTGGTGTATGTAGGGTTCTGTAATATGGAGTCTGGTATAAGCTGGTGAATTTGAGTTAGGATATACAGTGAGGAAAATATTTGAACACCTGCCAATCAGTAAACATTCTGGCCCTCAAAGACCTGTTAGTCTAAAAAGTCCACCTCCAGTTTAGGGCTGATTCCTCACCTTTCTTATGATCATTGATGCACCGCGAGGTGAGATCTTTCATGGAGCCCCAGTCAGAGGGAGATTAACCGTCATGTTTAGCTTCTTCCGTTTATCAATAATTGCTCCAACAGTTGATCTTTTTTCACCAAGCTGCTTGGTAATTGCCCCATGGTCCTTTCCAGCCTTGAGAAGGTTTACAATCTTGCCTCTGATGTCTTTGGACAGCTCTTTGGACTTAACCATGTTAGTAGTTGGGAGTCTTACTGATTGTGTGGGATGGGCAGGTGTCTTTATGCAGCTATCAACCTCAAATAGGTGCTTCTAATTTAGAATAATAAGTGGAGTGGAGGTGGACTTTTTAGAGGCGGACTATCAGGTCTTTGAGGGCCAGAATGTTTGCTGATTGGCAGGTGTTCAAATACTTATTTGCAGCAGTAACACACAAATAAATTATTAAAAAATCATACATTGTGATTTCCGGATTTTTTCTTTTAGATGATGTCTCACAGTGGACATGCACCTAAGATGAAGATTTCAGACCCCTCCATGATTTCTTAGTGGGAGAACTTGCAAATTTGCAGGGTGTTCAAATACTTATTTTACTCCCTGTATTAGTGATGTGTCGTACTGTGCCAAGTCTTTTATAAAGCATATAAAGGCTTTGCATCTTTAAGGGCACACAAGGTCACATAGTGACATCACTGATGACTTCTGAAGCCTTGCTGGTTCAGGTAATGGTTCAAGTGTTGGTGTAATATCTGCATCCTAGCAATTCTGTTTCTTAATGAAGATGAATGAAGTCACCAGCACCCCACTGTTCATAAACAATGACTGTCCCATCTTTGGAAAACCCTGTAACAGCTTTGTCCACTTAATCCTGATCATAGTCCGGGTGAGTCTCCTACCCCTTCAGTTTTAACAAACATCTCATGTCCTAATGGATCCAGTGCAAGCAATTAGGAGACAAATCCTAGTCCAAATCAGTCTCTTTCTCTTTCTCCCAAGGTAACTGCGGATTGGGACAGCGCCTTTTTCCCACAATGCTGTCTGTTTAGCTCAGTGCTGCTGGGAATGATGACACCAGATCACCACTCAGCCATGTCTGCTCTCTCTTTACTAGCCTTAGCCATTAGCTTTACATGGTCTCTTATGAAGCCCTAGCTGCTAATGAACTGGACACTTCTACCTCCTTAGCCATTGTCTTAGCCATCTGTAATCAGATTTGTTTGGTAGTCTGTGCTGCCTGTGGCCTCATGAGATCCCAAGATGGTCAACATGGGCACAGCGTGTTCAGCCACTCCTTTAAAGCCAAATTCACTCAAGATGAGCTGCTGTATCCTTGACCTGGCTGTGGGCTCTTGTCTTTAGTGACCTGACACTCATCACCAGTGCTCCATCCCATGTCCTCTAGGGAAGACTCAGACAACACTAATAGGTCTCGACTTCTCCTTTCACCAGCCTCTGTGGGTAACTTTGCTTAATAATTGACTTTCGTTGGCATGTAGTAGCCTTGCAGCTGGCTGCCACATTATTCATGATGCTGGAGATCATACCAGGTATCAGAATTGATACCAAAAACCCTTTGTAGAGGTACAAGTGGAGCTGCTCTTTGATCATGCTGGCAGTGCATCTTGATCAGTGGGTTCTCCAGTGTTTTGTTGGGGAAACTGTAATGCTAGCTCTTGATGTTGGCAAAGCTTGGCAGACTTTTATGGCTATGTCAGTAACTAGTACACTAAATGCGTTACCTTCCAGTCTCCATTTATCCATCAGTGCTCACTGGGCTCGGTTGATCTCAGTCTAGACAGTTAACTCAACCTAGTTACTATTTGTGCCCTGTGCTAGTTTTAGCTAAGATGCACCTGGTTAAGAGGTAGTGGGCTCACCGTGACACTTATCAGGATAAAGCAGCAGATAATGGATGGATGGATAGCTACTATTGGTGACTCCCTTGTAGTGTTCATATGTGTCACAGTGACAGCTGATGTCCAGGCCTTTTGTCCTGCAACCACCTGCAGCTACATAGCATAGCACTCCTACTCCCATCATCAGCACCAGTATGGATGCCCTGCCATCCTTTATCTATTAGTGCATCTGAGCTCTCAGTAAGTCCCATCATGCAGTGGGCAGACATGATGCTCAGCATCCCTCAGTGTCAGGACCTGCTGTTCTCCATTCACTCAGTTTAAAACTTCATTTTGCACTTTTATTCTGTAAAGGCACTATTATCTTAATTTTATTAGAAATTGTTTATTTTATTTTAAATCTATTGTACTAATAGTATTTCATCATATTTTGTTATATTTTTTTCTTTCTGCTTTTTTAACCGTTATGTTGATTTACTTTATTTTTAGCTTTATTTTTTTGTATTTTCAGGCTTGCCCCACACATAAGCTCACCACAGGAAGTGTTGTCAAGGCAACTCCACTGAGTGATTAACCACAAGTATGAGTCACTTCTACACCCGACACTAAGGCTGTATTTGTATTCTTATACAGAGCAGAGGTCACTCATCTGATGACCTCACTTATTCTGTTCACATGTCTCTCACAGGTCTACTTAATGAGACGGGAGAGTAAACCTGAAAACATTATCACATCCAGGAACATCTCCAGACTTCCAGTCACTTTAAACACAACGTTTTTATTTAGTTCATCCTTCCTTTACATTCACATGCAGCTTTGGTGATGGTGTAGAAGCTGTGGAGCTCAGAGAAGAAGCTGCAGAGCTGCTCCTAAAGTCTTTAGGCGCCTCACACTTACGAGATTATAACACCGGATGTCATCATCACGTGGTGAAGGCGCAGACACACCTCAGACAAAAACACTAACCAACATGCACAGCACTGAGGCAGCCACCAACACCAACAAGCCTAGATTTTGGGGGATCAGAGAGGATTGTGGGTAGTTCTACAGTGGCGTATACAGAGTTTGGGGGATCAGAGGGGATTGTGGGTAGTTCTGCAGTGGTGTATATAGAGTTTGGGGGATCAGAGGGGATTGTGGGTAGTTCTGCAGTGGCATATACAGATTTTAAAGGATCAGAGGGGATTGTGGGTAGTTCTGCAGTAGCGTATACAGAATTTGGGGGATCAGATGGGATTTTGGGTAGTTCTGCAGTGGTGTATACAGTTTTTAAAGGATCAGAGGGGATTGTGGGTAGTTCTGCAGTGGCATATACAGATTTTAAAGGATCTGAGGGCATTGTGGGTAGTTCTACAGTGGCGTATACAGAGTTTGGGGGATCAGACGGGATTTTGGGTAGTTCTGCAGTGGTGTATACAGTTTTTAAAGGATCAGAGGGGATTGTGGGTAGTTCTGCAGTGGCATATACAGATTTTAAAGGATCAGAGGGGATTGTGGGTAGTTCTGCAGTGGTGTATACAGTTTTTAAAGGATCAGAGGGGATTGTGGGTAGTTCTGCAGTGGCATATACAGATTTTAAAGGATCAGAGGGCATTGTGGGTAGTTCTACAGTGGCGTATACAGAGTTTGGGGGATCAGACGGGATTTTGGGTAGTTCTGCAGTGGCATATACAGATTTTAAAGGATCAGAGGGGATTGTGGGTAGTTCTCCAGTAGTGTATACAGAATTTGGGGGATCAGAGGGGATTTTGGGTAGTTCTGCAGTGGTGTATACAGTTTTTAAAGGATCAGAGGGGATTGTGGGTAGTTCTGCAGTGGTATATACAGATTTTAAAGGATCAGAGGGGATGGTGGGTAGTTCTGCAGTGGCATATACAGATTTTAAAGGATCAGAGGGGATTGTGGGTAATTGAATTGAATGATAAATTGGAGCAGTGTCAGCGTCTGAATGAAGTCTGGCATCTCTAATCTCTTCATAGTCACATGCCGAGTGGGAAACCTGAGGAGAGAGACAGACTATGCTTACAGATTCAAGCTGTTAAAAACATTACTAACATTGTTTTCCACTGAATTACACTGAACTAAAATATAAACACAACACTTTTGTTTTTGCTCCCATTGGTCAAGAGCTGAACTCAAAGATCTAAGACTTTTTCTATGTACAGCAAAGGTCTTTTTCTATCAAATCTTGTTCACTAATGTGTATAAATCTGTGTTAGTGAGCACTTCTCCTTTGCTGAGATAATCCATCCACCTCACAGGTGTGGCACATCCAGATGCTGATTAGACAGCATGATTATTGCACAGGAGTGTCTTAGTCTTTAGTTGAGGCATCAACTAAAAATCTCATAAAAAATGGACAACTGTATCAACAAATTCAATTATCAAATATCAGAGGACCTGTGGCTGTCATGTTTTTAAGTTTAGAAATGTACCAAAACAACAAAAAATGTACATAAAATAGGGTATATTAATGTAACAGTATATTAGGCATCGCCTAGTGGTAAGTGGCCATTAGCCATGGCCTAGTGGTAAGGATCTGGTCTTGTGACTAACCCGCTAACTGCTCCCCGGGCGCCGGTGGATAAGGGCTGCCCACCGCTTCAGGCACAAATTCTCACAGCCTAGTGTGTTCACTAGTGTGTGTGTGTGTGTGTGTGTTTCACTGCATAAATGGGTTAAATGCAGAGGTCAAATTTTGTTGTGTGAAAAATCACATTGGCTAAATTGGTTGATCTTAATCTTATTTACTGTATACACAGACTACACACAGGCAAACTGAGTACTCACTTCTACATTTCTTCCCGTCTGTCTCTGCTTTGATGAAGTAGCTGGGCCTTCACAGGAAAATAATGTGGTATTAGACAAAAACACACATACAAATATCATCATACATCCCCAGTAACAAAAGAGTTAGGATGCTGTGTAAAACAGGAAAAATTGAGACATTTTACCATTTAACATCAAATATTAACTCATTTAGAGTTTGATAACAGCAACACATCTAAAAAAAAGTTGGGACAGGGACAACAAAAGACTGGAAAGTAAGAATTTGAAAAGTCACATGACTGGGTATAAAAGAGCAGATTAGAGCGGTAGAGTCTCTCAGAAGCAAAGATGGACAGACATGAACCAATATTTGAAAGAAACTGGATCTAAAAATCATGGAACAATTTCATTAACACAAAATTGTGAAGACTTGGAATATCCCACCATCTATAGTACATATCATCTAAAGACTCAAAGAATCTGGACAAATCCCTGTGCACAAGTTACAAGGCTGACAGTCAATATTGGATGAATCTTTGAGCCCTAAACTCTTCTGTGGTTAGAATCAAAATGTGAAATTCTTCTTGGAAACCACAGACACCATATCCTGCAAACTCAAAAGGACAGGGACCATCCTGCTTGAAATTAGTTCAAAAGTCTGCATCTCTGATAGTATGTGTTTGCATGTGTTTGCCTATGATGTGGGCAGCTTACATCTGTAAAGGCACCATCAATGTTGAACAGTATACAGAGTTTTTAGAACAACATTCCCCCACCCAGAGAACATCTCCTTCAGGGAAGGCCTAGCAAGACAATGCTAAACCACATCCTGCATCCATCACAACAGCATGGCTTCACAGAACAAGAGTCAGAACAAGAGCTAGAATACTACATCAGACAAGAAAAGGTCAACATTCCTCTCCCAAAACTCCAGCACCTGGTCTGCTCACTTGTGTGGAATTTGTTAAAAGATGTTAAAAGAATGGGGGATGCTCCACAATGGTAGTTATGGCCTGGTCCCAACATTATTGGGATGTTTTGCTCCCAACAAGTTCTACGTGAGTTGTTTTTTCATGAAATGTTTGTGTTCCATGTTTTATTGTGAATAAAATGTGTATCTATGAGATTTGCAAATCATAGTATTGTTTTATTGACATTTTATGCAGCGTCCCAATTTTTTTGTACATAAAAAAGCCCAGAATGTAAATATTTAAGCTAATTATGCATACTACTCATCAGCAATGACTGCGCCAGGCCTATACATCAGACCATCACTCATATGTTTAGCATTCATATGCCTTCTTATAGCAAAACTATGATGTGATGTTAAATATTTTACTTTAAAATGTATTTTTGAAAGACGTGGAAAAGGGTACAGTGTGTTTTGATGAGGTATAGATAAGGAAAATATACTTTTAACATGATTTACTGCCATGCTTCTCCAGGACCTTTTCTGTATTTTTTACCTCATATCTCTGCTCTCCAGAGATGCTCTCTTATGAAGTCAATAATAAACTACTGAGATATTAAGGAATATCATTTTGCTGTCCATGCATTTGTGAGCAGTACCTTTAGTCTTCTTGCCTCTCAGTTTGTAGAATATCAGTGCTAATCCTCCAACCAGCATCAGGACCACACAGACACTCAGAGTGATGGTGATGGTGGAGGAATCTGGATTTAAAATAAATTACATTTTAGGATCTTTTGAGTTCTTGTATGTTCCTGATGTGGAGTCTGAACTCCTGCCTGTAAACATTTAACATAAATACAGAATGAAGTAGATATGAACACTGAGTCCTTGTTTTGGGAGTCTTTCCCACAATATAATAATAATAATAATAATAATAATACACAAATGTAATGTAAACATGACTCATCTTCTTCCTCTTCCTCACTAACCTTAGTATTAATGTCAGTATTTCTGACCATCAGACATGATGTACATATTCTGAAGTCAGAAACATGGACGTATCTGTCCATCTTGAGCATAAACTCTGGTATAAGTTATAAAAGCACTAGTCTAAGTTCAGTTATAAGACTCAATGCGATGTTGTTCATTCATTCACTAATCTGACCAATCACAACCCTTCACCTGTACATATAAAGAATTCACCTACATTCCCATTCTGCTGCTTTTCACAACGCTTCCCTCTTTCCTCCCCATCACCACCAGTGTGGTCCCAGTCCTACTGTCTGGGGGTTGTCTCTGCCCCCTGCTTTTAGTCTACTTGGCAAGGTTGGCTATGTCATGATGCTCCAATACCCAGGCCCAGGCCGGGCTTATGCCACAAAGACTTTTAATGCGTATTAATTCTGTCAAATCAAGTTATGTAATAAAATCCAAAGCTTTCATATTTCATACTCTGGACAGCACAAGGATGTGTGCAAGAGTGGACATGAGGCTTCAAAAGCAGGGTTTTCAGACTCCTCCCTCACTGATATTGATATAAACAAAGATTGGTGTACCAGGGTTTGTACACCTTTTACAAGGTAAAATTCAAGCACTTTTCAAGGCTCATTTTCAAGTTTTTCCAGCACCTTTCAGCTGTGGTAAACAAATAACAGTGATATCTCAAAACTGCGATTCAGTGATAATCAATATATCGCAAAACTATTCTCCACACTTCACAGCGACTACGCTACTGAGGAAAAAGTAAGTAAACAGCAGGAATGATGGATTTATTTGTGACAGTTTCACACAATTTAAATACCAATGTTCTTCACCGCATGTTTATCTTATTCATTTGAGCAGTTACTGTAGTCTGTCAAATTTGAGGGTGAACTGAGAGCATTTATACACACATATACTAAAATTATTGTTTTGCTTTTTGTCACACTGCAATAGATGGTATTATGTTTGTGTTTTCATCAGATTTTGATACTTCTTTCCTAAATATAATTAAAAACATGAGGAAAGTGTAATTTACAATGTTTATTCTCAGTACATTTATCATTAAGATGAAGGTGTTAGACTTGGAGTGTAGTAAAACATAAGTACAAACACTATGCCTCTATCACTAGCATTGTTGGACTGTTGGGAGCGCTGGCTAAAAGCCCTGTATTTTGTAATGATGGGAGTGAACAGAGGTGGGCTACTTAAGTTTGTACTTGTTATCATGTTTCACTAAACCCAAAGCCCATTTCACACCAGAGTTCTCCTTTAAAGTCATTTACTTCTTATATGCCATGATGTATGTACAGACCCTTGTAAACAGGTGACACTGGATGTTATTTAGGGGTATCAGAGTACAGAGGGCTGAATACTAATGCATTATACACTGACCAGATTGTGTATTTAAAAATTGTGGAAAAAGTTCTATAAATTAGGCCAAGTAAAAAAAAAAAATTGGTGATCATCCTTTTTCACCAAAATTTTGGGTCGGGGGGGAGGTGTTTTTTTTTTTTTTTTTTT
>BRDA01043731.1:0-11365 GCA_036984385.1 Crenuchus spilurus
TAATGAAGATTGGCCACCAGACTGGTCCAGTTTAGCCATGAAACCTCCCTCACTAACATGACAGCTGTTTCACTTTCACTGTCTAACCCCTGTATCTGTGGTTTGGGATTGTACTCTGCAGTACAATGGGATTCTTTGGTGGTCTTGGAGGCTTTAGATGAAGAGAAAGTGCCAAAACTAGCCATTGAAGAGCAGAAATGTATTTGCAAATTCTCTACTGCTTCATCACCAGCAGTGAAATGCATAAAAATAAACTCATGCGCGGTACCACTGTTGAATTGATTGAAAAAAAAACGTAATTGTTGTTTAGAGAGAGTTGTAGCTGTATTACTTGTTACAGTAAGAGCAACAAAAAGGAAGATTCCTGTGAGAAAGGGACCTTTACTTTAAATAAGGGACGACAAAAAAATCATATTAACAATATTTGCCATGGTGTAGTCAATAGGTCAATTTGCTGGTAAGTTGAGTTCAAATTTAGCTTCTAACATTGAACTCTAACACTAGAACTCAACAGTCATCCAAATAACTCAGTTTTTTTGTATACGCTACATCATTAAAACCATCTCAGTGTCTTTTAGGACACAATATAACTATACAAATGAGAAAAATGTAACAACTAAAGGTAGATATTTCAGAAACCAGAAGAGCTGGTATTCATAAAACAGTCTGATCTTGGAAGATTCCTTTATATTTATGATGGTCTTTGTCAAATTCCTCAGTTGGCACTCACACTCCTGAAGTGGTTTATGTCATATTATAAAGTATCTCTAAGTAGAAGTGCTGATCTACTATCTGGTTCTGTCAGTAAGAGCTTTATTGGTAAGGGTGAAATCTGATCCTATTTGACAGGTTTGACTTTGGGCTTAAGTTGCCTGGCTAAGGCGAGAAACCCAGCTTTTGGGAACACACATCAATTCTAAATTGAAGAAGCAAAATTTGGACTCCAATCAAGTCTTGACTGAGTACATCTCAAGTATGTGGTTGTGTAATTAGATATTTTTTCACCATTACCTTTCCTAGACAGTAATAAACAATTCCCAAATCAATATATCTGCTAACACAAAGAGAACGTCTTAAAACAGACATGTCCAAAATTATTTGCAGCCCGTTATCATTTCTGGAACAGCCGCAAGGCATTTTAGAAATAATAATAAATAAATAATACTAAGCAGGTTGTTAAAAAATCAAGATTCCTAGTTTGAAAACTGAGTGTCACGATCATGTAAAACGAGTATAAATGCTCCACATCTCCTTTTCACTGTAGCCAACTCAGAAAAAGTGACTAGCAACAAATCTATTGACTTTTCCTGTTGTTATTATAGACTTTTGGAGACTTCACCTGAAAACACCAAACATTCTGCAGCTACTGTATGGAGAAGGAACACGCCTTCCTTTTTCCTTCTCATTTGTTCCAGCCAATCACCGTCTCGACTTCGTTAGGTGGGAGGGCGTGGCTTGTGCTTTAGGAAGTGAGCTCTGACTCCACTGAGACTACTTGAGAGACTGCAGTAGAGACGTGGAGAAGTGAGAGTGATGTGTTTGTGTGCGTGATTATCTTTGTGATGTTGTTTATAACCCTTTTTTTTGTATTATGTGGTTTTAGTTTTTGTAGGAAGCTTGAGGATGCTTTTATCTACACCTGCTTAAGCATTCTCTCTTTTAGTTTCTGCTTCCGATTGTGTGTAGTACCACTTTGTGTAGTTTAATCTTGAGTATTGTGTGGACAGATGTTAGTTTTGGCCCACTGACTTCACACTCACGTAGGTATGCTCTCATAGGTGCCACTAGGATTTAGGGGCAGGTGCCATTTATGTAGTTTTTGGACAGGAAGATTTTGTGTTATGCAGGTAAGATGTTTTACTTGGTTCTTTCCTTTGGCACCATCTGTGGTCTCTCCTCTCCTAATGTGATGTTTGTTTGTTTGTATGTCTACCCCTTTGATTTTACCTTTAGTAAACTCTGAATGTTAAAACTCATTATGGTTGTTCAGTCTAATTTACCTGCCTCCTCACACTGGTTACCACATTTTACCTTCCTTTTAAATATTGTTACTCCGCCCTCACCCCTAGACTGGGTGGAAATGTAACAAACGGGGGCTCGTCCGGGATATGATATAAATATGATCGTAAATTGAGCAAACACTGTAAAAAATATGTCACCGGGCTTCTAGGCCAAGCACACTGAACAGATGATCAATCGATTCGACATGTATGAAACAGGTTAGCAGCCTAGGCGACACAGTAAAATGCATCATATCTAAATATGAGCATAATTTAAAATACATTAATTAGGATGACTGACATTGAAGGACAGAAAATGAGAAAAGTATAACCTGTGTGTTATATCTCCCTCCAGCAACTGACTAAGCTGCTTCATTAACACTTACAGTTTACAAAGAAAACATAACATTACTGCAAACTCTTCAATTACCAATATATATGTTCTATCATGCTTTTTAGATCTTACATCAATAACTTACAATGAATAACTGAGGTTTATGACATTACCACATATATTAGGCAGACACAGTAATAATATATTTATTCACAATGTTGATTTTGAAAAATAAATTAAATAAATGATTATTTATAAATATAATTAATGAACATTCAGTGAGAGTGCACACAGTAAAAACAGTACTAAACAGCAGTGGTGGTACAGGATCACAGTAATTAATCAAAGACACCATCTACTTTGTGTGCATTTGTGAATGAGAAGGATTTGTTGTTATTGTTCTTTGTAAAAGAGAGAAGTCACATTGAAATAAATAGAATAATAGTATTAATGTGATAAGAAAGGAGCAGAATGGAAGTGGAAGAGGGTGATTGTGGCATAAGTGTGTGAAGAAGAACAACAATTTACTGATGAGTAGGGTTGAGCCAAATACTTGTTTCAGACGAGTATCTGGTAGGGATAAAGCATTTGTGACGAGCACGATCATTAAACAAGTAAAACTCACCAATATCCGTGCTTGTGCTGAAGGAAAATTTGAAGAAAGACTTCACAATCTGTGATTGGCCAGTCACAAAGAGCGCCCGCCCCTTCCTACATACTGGTCTGCCAGAGCTGTTCCGCTCTCTCTCTCTCTCTCTCTCTCTCTCTCTCTCTCTCGCTCTCTCTCTCGCTCTCTCTCTCTCTCTCGCTCTCTCTCTCTCTCTCTCTCTCGCTCTCTCTCACACACCTTAATCAACTTTGTAAAGGGAAAAAATGGCAAAAATGTTAGGTAGTAAAAATAATTAAATAATTGAAAGAATACAAATCAGTTTGATCATAAAATAAAAAATAAAATAAAATAAAATAAAAAAAGTTGTGTTATGACATCTCTTGCATAATTATGCAAGATTAGTATAATTAGTGCATATTGTATGCATAATTAGTAGTTCATACTTTCCTAATGCATGAGTTGTATTCATTCATGCACGTAAAAATATTCATGTTCTGAGTTTATAAAAAACGTGTTCTGTAAACAGTTCTCTTACTTTTGTGATCAAAAACATTGATTTGAATCTCAAAAGTTTTCAAATATAAAATAGATATAGCAACTTCTGATCAATTCATATAATTTTCAGACAAAATAATGTACACATTTAAGCCCCACCCACTTCCTGTTAAACCACACCCAATTCCGGTTTAGGCCCCGCCCAGTCCGAGTACAGATACGATACAGATCATTTAGATGGTTGAACAGATACAGATACAGATAGTGGTGTACTCGCTCATCCCTACTGATGAGTTCACTTCCAGAATGTTCTTTTATTTATTTTTTTTGCTCCTTTTGCTTTAGAAATGGCTTGCTAAGAAGATGCTAGAATTCAACTGTCTTCTAAATTGGTCCAGTCTTTTCTGTACAAATCCATTCCCCAAATTTCTCTCAACCAGTTAAAACTGCATCCACATCTTAATGCTCTCACAGACTAAGATAAGATTCATCATGACCTTAACCACTCAAACTAATTTGTGATCAGTACTTCATAGTGATGAGTTGCTAAGATGGTGGATGCAGCATTCTGCTACACAAGTTTTTGTTGTTCCCTAAAGTTCACAGTAAGTCATACTGTATCCTAAATATACTCACTGGTCTGTGACACCTTGATTAAGATCTGGCTGTGGTTTAAGTGAGTTGAGAGAAGTTTCATTGCTGTGTTTTGACAGATTTTTTTGGGCTATTTAGGTGACTATTAAGTTCTAGTGTTTGTTAGCAATGTTAGCCTCACAGCTCCAGTTCTGAACTAAAGAAGCAAAATTTGGATGAATGACATTCAGACATGTCTTCTTTGAATGGCTACATTTGAGGTAAGTGGAAAAAATGTAAACATGATTTTTGAGGGGACCATTTTTTTAAGTAGAGATGCAAAATAAAGCAGTGCTAGTGGCAGGAAGGGTTGCCACCCGTCCCGTAAAATACGGAATCGTTCCGTATTTGTAAATTAAAAGTTGCGTTCCGTATTGAACCGATACGGGATGTGCTTTGTTCTGTATTTTTATCAAAGGCGGTGAAATAAGGTTGAACTGAGACAGAACGATATGTGTGAATCTGCTTCTCTCTCTCTTACCGTCTCTGTCGTGTTTCAGCAGAGTGTGTGTGAGTGTGTCGTTGGAGACGAAATGGCTCTTAGAGTCGACACTTTGAAGCTGGGAGCCAGACTCGTTTCCCCCTGTTGAAGTCGCACAGGATTGGTCAGTAAGGTGGGGGGGGTGTCGCTATATTAGTATTAACTATAATTGTTGCACACGCACACACAGAGAGAGAAGCTACAAAAAGACTTTCTCTGACGAAAACTGTGCATATGACAAAAAATGACATAAGTATAAATAAATAAACGCACAAAACTCTATAAACATATAATTTAGAAAAAATTAATGATTTCAGTTGTTTTTACATTTCTACATTTACTTCATTTAATTCACTGTTGAATTGACATTATTTTATTACTAGCTTAAGCTAAGCAGAAAAAGAAGAAGAAGAAAAGTCTTTTGATTTTGGAGGTGTAAGAGGTCTTTTAAGTAAACCAAGCCATAAAAGCCCATCACTAGTGCGAGTCGTCACCAATGAAAGCGTTGTCTGCATTGCTAAGATACACCTGAAATTGGTGCACAATTTTAAAATATAACATCTACCAAAGGCAATTTTAATCCGCTATATAATGTTTCTCTGACAGTGTAAGACCTTTTATTATATAGGTGCAATATTCAAGCCACACCCAACCCACAATGGAATCCCTCCCCCCACATACACTCCAACCCCAAACACCCGCCCCCAAACTCCCCCCTCCCCCAACCCGGCCAGGGATGTCCCTTATTTCAAAATCTGAAAGGTGGCAAATGTAGTGGCAGGCAAATGGAAATGCATTCACACACACACACACACACACACATGCATTTTAACAGTTACATATCACTTGAAAGCATTTTGAGAATCCTTTCTCACAATTCTGACACTTAGTCAAAATACGTTTTGATAGATATTCTTTCATAGTCTTTCATGCATTTACTTGCTGACAATGAAACTATGCAAATGACCTCAACCATGTCTTAACTCTCAGATTTAACTCTGAAAAACTTGTGGATTTGGCTCACTTCACTCTGTTTGCACAACCTTTTATGATCTTTATGTGTGGAAATGTCTCCATGACATTGACTTGACACTGATTATGATTCAGTTGTCTCCTGTTAAACCTATAATTCTGTTTCTTCTTCCTTCTCTCACAAATGGTTAATGTTGTTTTCTTTTACATTTTAAAAGACAGGGTGTGAGTAGCAAGTAGCATACAAGATACCAAACTATACTATTTCGTGAGGCAATAATATAAGCCCTCTAATACTCATAAACAATACCCCTTGATAGCTTCTGGTATGGGTGTGTAATACTGTGTGTCTATACAGCTAAAGTGTTAACAGGTTTATGAGATTAGCATCATTTTATTATAGAGAAGATGCACTCAAGTACTGTGTTAAAGGGGGCATACTATGGAAAAATATCATTTTCTGTGTTTCACAGCTATATTTGGGTATCTGGAGTGCCTACCAATCTACAAACTGTGAAAAGTTAATACATTTTTATGGGCTGTTTGAAAACATGCATTTTAATGACAGGTTCAGGATTTGGCTCCCCATATTGCACAATAAGGCCTTTTCCATCCTCCCAGGAGTTTTAACTGAGGTCAGCAATTTTTTTTCTACACAGAAATTTAGAGAAACATACAAAATTGCACAGAAACAGAAGAGTGGATTATAATTATTTTGATGGCAACATCCAACTAATTGGTAAAATTATAAGCTTAAATCTTCATGTGTAACCTCAGCGTCTGTGAGTGTAGGTCTATTTTATCAGTTTTTGTGCTGGAGTGGTTGTTCTGAGATGTTTTGCGATTCTGTGCTATTGTTGTGTTGTGTTGAAGTGAGCTTGTTTTCATAGACTGGATCTGTATCTTTAAAAGTTTGTCTGTGTCAGTTTAGTTGTAATAGTTCTGTTCCACTTTAAATGAGGCTGTAGTGTTATAAGATGCATAAAAGAACTTGGAAGTGTGTGTGTGTGTGTGCGTGTGTGTGTGTGTGTGTGTGCGCGTGTGTGCTTGTGTGTGTGTGTGTGTGAGAGAGTTAGAAGGTCATAAAGAGAAGAGAGAGACTTTTAATTTTCATTTACACCTTAAATGAGGCAAGGTTAGCATTAGTGTTAGAGCACCTGACTGTACCTGCTGCACCATTTAAGGTGGAATTGGGAAATTCAAATTAAACTCTGGTGAAAACAAATCTTTAGCTTTGTCAGTTGTTATTTCAGTTGAAAATGGAGTTAATTAGGTATTTTATTTTATATTTGATGTCTATAGATATTTGCTAGTTTTTTGTGTGATTACAGTTAATATTTCACAGCTATAATGCTGTTCACAGCTGAGAGAGTTAGCAGGGGATGGACGAGAGAGGTCGGGTTAGTGTAGGAAGGCATAGAGAATAATCAGAGAAATAAAACATTACATATATTTTTATTTTATGATTGTTTGATGAGCTTTCCTATGTGTCACTCTGCTGTTTGTGTGAGTTTCAGTCCTCTGTGCTCAGATTGGGAACGGGGGTAAGCAGTGCCTCCTGCCACCTTATCCTGCCTCCTTAAATCCTATTACTCATCAGATAGGTCTTCAAAATGCATCAAACAGGCTTATCGGACAACTAACCAGTGAGGTATTTTGACCAAAAAATGTGACAGACTTCGTTTAGACCCTCAGGCAACTTGTTGATATGTTAATATGGAACCTTAAAATAATACAAAATTTTTACTTGAGTCAATATTTGATGTCTGGGCAATTTCAAATGGTCTTTAAACACTTCTTTACTTTATTTAATAAACTTTTATAAGATGAGACAATATACAAGTAAATTGATCATTAAACTAAAAACATGACAGTCTTTTGGCCAAAATAAAACAAGCTATTCATAATAAATCATTTGTCAGGGCAGCTTCAGACCCAACAGACCCCACTCATACCCTTACCAGATGTACTACCAACCAGTGTTGCCAAGTCTGCTTATTATAAGCGACTTTGGGCTTGTTTTTTTTCTAAAGTCACTTTCAAATGTCATGAGTAGCGGGTTGCGTTTTTTGTGCTTGTTTTTGAACGTGAATTTGCTTATTTGGGCTTGGCTTTCTTTGAGTGAAACTCTTATCTCCCAGCTCCCAGCCTGCCACACATCCACTTTGATTGATAATGAGACCAAAATACACCAAACAAAATGCACTGCATTAATACATCATACTGTTACATATGCAAAATTCACTTTAATTTTGATCAGAGCTTAAAAAGTTAAGTTTTCCAACATTTTATTAAATACTTTAAGTTTTTTAATTATTTACAAATTTTTTAAATTAATAAATTAAAAGTGTTTAGCATAATTTTGGTGTTGTTTATGTATAATGTCATAATAAATGTTTACCTGTATACTGTTAAAAAGCGGCCTCTGTTTTACAAAATGTGGTGGGTTGCCAGTTGAACTTATTTTGGGCTTGTTTTCATATAGCTGGATGCTTGTTTATATAGCGAGATCTGGCAACACTGCTACCAACTGAAGAAGGAGGTGATCAGCATTCTTTTGAATGACTTGTCAATTTTAATAATTGCAGAGGAACTGTGGGAATTTTTATCAAGAAAAAAGAAAGATTTTAGTGATAATTTAAACACTATTGTCAAACATAAAATATAGTTTTTAACAAATGTATTATAGAGGATTTTGGTTATTTTCTTGTTTAGTGTGGCCAGTGGCAGTGGTGCAGTCTGGGCTTAACGTGATATCTTTTAATATGTCTGAAAATCAGTGGCAGAGCCTCTGTGCACACCAGTAAGAAAATGTATTCCAGTTACAAGGAAACATCATCTGCACTGGTGTCTTTCTCAGACTGCCCTCTCAACTATGGCACAGAAATCACAGACATAACTGTAATCAGGCATGAATGACATGTGACACATTAATTGCATTTCTGAATTCTCTGCAGTTATATCTGTCTCCATGATACGTCCACTGGGCTGACTCAGTGAGGTGATCTATAAATAATAAAGTGCTGAAGCAATGCTCTGTCTATGCCAAATTCTGTCTGTCTAGTAGGGGTGCAATAGAGGACACGTAACATGCCCTTTTCTATTGGAAAGGCAACCAAATAAAGTGATTCATTAAAACAGATTATCAGTCTTTCTTGTTCTAGAGGACACACCATCATCATTTATTACAAAAAAAGGGGCCACTCAATATTTTTTCCCATATAACTATGAGAAATGAGTTTATAGCTTGTTCTGCATTTGTGAACTGCCATAAAAACACTGCACATACTTGTTTGGATGCTGCCCCTTCATGAATGGTAGCTATGTGGCTACCATTCAAAGCTAAAGCTGATTTGCATAACTGTAAAAAAAAAAAGACCTTGAAGTGAACCAGTGGTCTATGAACCGAATGTTTTTTCACCTGTTTCAAGGTCAACTCCAAGCTTGATAAGTGCCCCAAAAAAGCTAGCACATTCATTCAGTTGGATCTTGGTTGATCCAAGTCAGTATTTTCATTATATTTTTTCAGACTTGGTGGCAGACCCCTCACATCTATCACTGTTGTCATGCATTGAGTAAAAGATGCTTGCTCAGTCACTGGCATTTTCAAATCATGCAAAAAAGTCAGAAATGTCAAAAAATCGAGGTACAATTTTGTTCCAACATCAACAATATATATATTTTCTAATTCTTAAACTAAAATACACTACACACAACAGGTGAGGGATGTTTGGCTTACAGGTGAAATTTCAGGATGAACCTAAAATGCACTCTAACTTTTACAGGTGAACTTAATTTGAACTTCTCTGAACTTTTGAGTCCACGTGTCCAACTGTTCCAGCACTTTTCTCTAAGATTAACCAATTTAGCCAATGTGATTATTCACACAACGGAATTTGACCTCCGCATTTAACCCATTCGTGCAGTGAAACTAGTGAACACACTAGGCTGTGAGAAATTGTGCCCAAAGCGGTGGGCAGCCCTTATCCACCAGCGCCCGGGGAGCAGTTAGGGGGTTAGGTGCCTCATGTCCTGTCTGGGGATCGAACCAGCGACCTTCTACCAGACCACATCCTTATGACTAGGCCATGGCTGCCCCCAAAGGAAGAATTTCCTGACATGCGGCATCATCTTGCTTAGGGAATGGAGCATTTACGCTGGACATGGGACCGATTCACGCTGAGCAGAAATGATGGCCGTCAACAATGTTGGAGTCATGAAGGAGAGCACTATTCTTCAGCTATTGTTGTCTCCAGACAAGCCTTTGGTGGTGGTGCTGTTGGTGTGTCTACTCAATGCAGAACCGCTCTACACTGTGTGAATGGTAGAGTGACAAGCCCAGACTACTCTAATAACATCATTAATACAGTCATTGTGCCTCTGCATTAACAACACAGGCCTAATTTTATCTTCATGTATGACAGTGCTCAAGCTCTTCAAAGTCGCATCGTTAGGGAATATCTGCTGCAGACTGGGGTACATCAAATGGAGTGGCCTGCACTTTGTGCAGACCTGAATCCTATAGAAAACCTATGGGATCAGCTGAGTCGTCATGTAGAGGCTTGTAACTCTGTACCCCAAAATCTAAGAGTCACCCTTCAAGAAGAGTGGGACACCATGCCTCAGCAGACAATAAGTTGGCTTGTGAAAAGCATAAGATGCCATTATCAAGCTGTAATTGATGCTCAAGGGCACATCACTCATTATAGAGACATTGACATTTTTGGATGGTTTATCCACCACTGTTGTTGGCTTTTGTTTCAATATATTGTTTGAGATGAGGAAATCATCATTACATGCTCTAATTAAATGCCCTATTTTCATAATATAGTATCACTGTAGTGTGAAAGCCAAATATCCCTAACGATTACACTTCTAAATTATGTTCATTATTTTCAGCTTGAAACTGAATATTTGTGATTAATTGTGTGTATTGGGCTGAACTAAATACACTATGCTAAGTTGACATTGCAAACGTTTCTTAATAGTCTTACACTGTCAATACAAAATTATTTACATATCTCTCTTTACCGCAGCTGTGGTCTGTCCGCTGGAAAACAGGTCTGTTCATTTCACACATTTGGCAGCATCTTATTCCACTGCCTTTCTTTTTTTATCCTGGCCTCTTCCTGCCCTCCATCACCACCGACTGATGCTTTGTGCTGTTCTGTTGCTCTATTTAATTTCACTACTCCAGAAAACACGACTCATGGGCCCAACTAACTTAAACATTTGGGATGGGAGAATTCCATCAGATGGTAGAACCCATCTAATTTACTGTGATGTAGGGGCTGCTCTGTCAGATGAATGGAGAATGAATGCATGAAGAAGATTAGAAAAGTGACATATACTGTAAGTGTAAAATGTATTTTTCCCATCCAACCGACCCAAACTCCAGATTGACATGAGCAGGCCTATGGGGACTTCTCCCAAATCTCCTGATTAGCCACTTCGGCTCTGCTCCATAAGGAAGTAAAGTTAATTATTTCTAGCATACATTTCCACACATCTCTTATGATCTCTTTTGTGAGCTGTACATAAATTACAATGACATAGATTGTGTAAGCCACCTACATAGATTGATTCTGCTTTTGTTGCATGCCAGGGCATGTGGATTTTTGACATCTGAATAGAATTACCTGTGCTGTGCCAGGCCACCAGGAAATATTATATAAATAAATGGATGGATAAATGGATGGATAGATAGATACTGGCTTGATTACTTACTTACTTACTTACTTACTTTCTTTCTTTGTCCATCCATCCCAAGGGACATTAACACATCCAATAGTTTACAAGAACCCAGTATATTCCACACAGTTAAAATACTATATATACAA
>BRDA01043736.1:0-21758 GCA_036984385.1 Crenuchus spilurus
TTGTTGACACTGTGAAATTTTGAATCAACATTTCTCCTTTAAAATGTTACATTTACTCAGATTAAACTTTTGATCTGTCATCTATGTTCTATTATAAATAAAATATTGACATTTGCCATCTCCACATCATTGCATTCAATTTTTATTCACAATTTGTATAGCGTCCCAACTTTTTTGGAATCCGGTTTGTATTTGGATGATCATTTGATTATAGTTCTAGTCATTTATTATGTATCTTTACCTATGTACCTGATGTGTGCGTCTTAAAATTGACAGACAAGGAAAATGTTGACGTTGAATAAACAACATACTGTTTGATATTTTTTAAACAGAAAATAATGTAAACATTTGTCATATAACAAGACTTGAGTTTGTTAGAATGAATGATTAATTCATTCAAGAATGAAAGGTGAATGCACACTCATTTGTTGTCCCTTATTTCAGATACATAGCAAAATGACTGAGGGGTTGTTGAAGAAAATATATTATATCCCCTTAACCTCGGGGTCTTACAGAGGGGTTGAGAGTTTAGAAAGTGTTATGTTTTAAGAATGAGGATCAAGAACGGCTGATAAAGATGTTAAAAACTGGTTGTCAGTGCAGGATCTGTTGTGAAATTTAAAAGAAAAAGTGTTTGTTAAGAACAATGAAAACACTTAATTTGTGTTAACATAGATTTTATCTAAATATGCTTGAGTACACATATTGCAAAACAAGACCGGTGTTTAGGTGACCAAAGCTTTTGAATCCATTCTAAAGGAAACATGTTCCTACAAAATTGCAAACAGATCAAGGAAAGGAATTTTTCAACAAAAACTTAAGGTTTAATGAAAAAACACAACAGTGTTCATTTTGCCCAGAGTACGGGGCAGAAAGTGTCAATTTGTGAAAGGTTTAATAAGACACTGAGGAATAAAATGTGGAAATATTTCACAGCCATCAATACAAGAATAAATATTGACATACGGAAGTTCAGGATTTGGTTCATGTGTACAAATACAGCTACCACAGCAGTATCAAAATGAAGCAGAGGTCAACAAATCAAAATCTTTTAAAGTTTTTAAAACCTTGTACGGTTTATTTCCTTCAAGAGCCAAAAAACTATATTTCAAGTTTAAGGTTGATGTTAGGATTTCATGTTTAAAAAGACAATTTGAAAAAGGTTACCAGCAAAACTACATATTAATATTTTACAATTTCTGAACAGGTACCAAGAGATCCTCCAGTATATAAACTGCAGGATGCAGATGGTGAAAGAATAGACAGTACTTTTTATGAACCAAAAAAAAAAGTCTGAAAAGACAAATCCAAAATAGAGAAAATATTGGAAGAAAAGAGGCAAAATAGGAAAAATGTGTTTAGTGAAATGGGTGGGATGGCCTGATAAATTCAACTCATGGATCTCTGCCATTGTTGACAAAGAATAAATGGAATCATCTGTAACTACTGAACATCACAGAAGAGAACGGATTCTTTGTAACTCTCCTTAGCAAATCCCCCAATGATATTTATCCTAATACAGTGGTACCTTGAGATACGAGTTTAATTCATTCTGTAACAGAGCTCGTAAGTCAGTCAACTCGTATATCAAAGTTCTCCCATTTAAAATAACTAAAATAGGTTTAATCAGCTCCAGCCCTGTGAAACATCCCCAAACCATCCTAAATTATGAAAAAAAGACATGTTTTGAATTAAGAAACACATTTTACCAATGCATAATAAAAAATATTTCAATTTCAAATTTCAATAAATATTAGTGTAAAATAATATTTTGGGAATTCTCGCTTTAGCATTTGAAATTCGCAGGGAATTTGCTGTGCGGTACTTTGTATTACAGATGCATGGTATGCGCTGTACAGTAAAATTTATCTTCTTCCATTTCACTTCGGCATCTGACTGCTGCCAAAAAATTCAGCAACTGGCTGAAGAATGGGATGCCATGGTTCTTTTTTTGCAGTTTAGTACAAAACAATTTTCACTCAGCAGCAGAAGCAAGTCCCCATATCTATGTTCACAGCTGGCGCTCTCATATGTGGATCACGGGCTGTGAAAGGCTGGGCCTTTCGTCTGCTTGAAATAATATTAATAGTATTTAACAATCACTGTATGCATGTTAAAATTATCTAGATTTAAGAGTAAACATTTTACTCTCGATTTTTTACATAATTACTGTATGTTATTAAAATTAAATAGGTTTAAGAGTTTAAAACTTTTACTATTGATTTTTTTCAAAAAGGAGTAGGAGGAGGAAGAAGGAGTACAGCACACTAGATTGGACTTGATTCTGCGGGTAACCTGTGAGAAAGAATGAGATGCAGGTGTTGTGCCTGTGAGGGAAATTCCATATGTACATCTGTGCAACTATCTGTGAATCCATGATCTGTGTTGTTCTCACACTATTTGTTGTTCTCAGATATCAATCAGTGTTTCATTATTCTGTCATCTTTAGTTAATCTGTTTTAGTATAAAGGCCTTCTTAATCTGTTTAACAAAGTATTACTCTTTTGGGTACATGCTGTTCATTGTCCTTAAAAGGTGGCCTTAGGACAACATCCATAAAGCGGTTAGAGACTGTTGTAACTGCTGACAATGTATTTTATTATGAGAAATATGCCAGACATGACCGGTTTGTCACCCGACCATTTTGCCTAACTTTTACTTTTTAAAGGTTTCACTTCCTCTTTTGTGAACATAACCGAGGTGCTCAAGCACCATTGAACAGCTTCTCCTTTTGCACTGAGCTGAAATTGCCTTAATAAAGATTCTTTACCTTTGAACCTGGGGTCCTCGGCTGATTTCCTCAACAATTTGGCATCAACGAACTAGGATTGCACGAGTCTTGGGTGATCCATCTGGGGAAGAGGCAAAGCATCACGGTGAGGCCCTCAAAATTGGCCCCATCTCTCTTACACTCAGGCGGCGTGAATTGCCATGCCCTTGAGGAAGAAGAGGTGCTGTCTCCTCTCCCAGAGGGACCTCAGTCCGCTACGGATCGAACTTAAGGTAAATACCTGTATTTTCTCCTTTGGTGTCAATTCATTTATGCACAGATATTGGTTTTCTCTTCTATAAATATAGCATTTTTTTAAACAATTGTATTTTTTGCCGCACCCGTTCTCCAATCAGGTAGCAGGCCAGTGGAATATGGGATATTCCTAGGGGCTTGGAGGGCCCAGGGCGTTGGACGCCAGGTCTTTGCGACGGCTTAGATAATTCTTTGTTATTTCTGGAACAAAATAACGCACTCAATGCCGACGGGCTTGAGATTTACCGATAACATACTCAATGCCGATGGGCTTGAGATTTACTGTAGGGTGCACAGAGTCTTTGAGAGCCAATAAAAAGGGTGAGCAATAGTATCGTTTTGATAGGTGAAAGACCTAATGACATTTGTTGTAGGATACTAGTTTATTGGGCTAAGGAAGACTGAATCACATTGACTGGCTGGTCTGTGAAATGAGCTCTGTGATTGGAGAGGTCGAGCAAATGTTTTAAGAGTTCAGACAATACTGTGACAAATGAATGCCTAGGAATTTAGGAATACAGAGGAAAAGTTGAGGACACCCCCGTGCGCTGGACGTGCACCACCGTCTCGGTACCAGCAAACTAAATGTCTGGACGTGGCGCTGGCGCATTCGCCCACCAGCACTGGCTTTCAGCTCTGTGGTTAAAGCTCACCACACCTGTATTTTTCTCTTCATATTCACTCTTCTGTTCTTCCTTTTCCTTACCCTTCTGTCTTTTTTTCCTCTCTCCTTTTTTTGTTTTTAATATTTTCAAAATGGGGGAGATAGGGAGATTTTGCTGAGTGGGGCAGCAGTTAGTATGTAAAATTAAATAAATTAAAAAAAAATTTTTTACGTACTTATCTACATACTGACAGATTTATTAAAATCTGAAATTTTCTATGTTCATGATAGTTTTTTGTTGAATCACAATTTGTGCAAAAAAATAGAAAATATAATTTTTAAACACTTACAAAACATGGGCAGTAAAAATAGCAAGGAAAAGGGAGCAGACAGGTGGAACTCAGCTCTATGCACTGACATGAAACTTAAATATGGGACAACCATTTTTTCTCAGATGTCAGTATGGGTGGATGAGATGGGGTTTTCCTGAGGGGGGGAGTTTAAGTCTGAATCAATTAGTTATGCTTAAAGGAAAGATGGAAGATAGGGAAAAGGCTAAGACCTCATTCAAAGCTGACTGGAAGAGTTATAGCCAGTGGCTTGATGAAGCACATATTAGAGATAGGAAAAAAGTAAAAACTGAAAATCTACATGTTGGGGTGGGGGGGGACAGTTCTCACATCATCTTCTCAGTGCGTTAAAACTCAGGTTGAACCAGAACTGGACTCTGCCCCTCCAAGGCCCCGTCAACAGAGAGCCGTCCAGCCAGCCCAAGGTGATGATCCAAGCGCCTCAGGTGTCTACGCAAATGTGGACCATGGAGAAGAAGAAACAGATTCTCCAGATGAACAGAAAGCTGAGGAGGTTGGAGAGAGGCCAAAGCCAAAACCCAAAGCCAAGACAGTCAAGGGGACAAAACCACCGAGCACACAGGGACCCATAGTCACCAGAAGTCATACAGGCCAGCTGACACAGCAAACGTCCATGGGGAATCCGACTGCGCATGAACAATGCCATCCATCCATCCATTATCAACTGCTTTATCCGACGCCGGGTCGCGGAGGTAGCAGTCTGAGCAGGGAAACCCAAACCTCCCTCTCCCCAGACACCTCAGCCAGCTCCTCGGGTGGAACACCGAGACGTTCCCAGGCCAGTCGAGAGACATAGTCTCTCCAATGTGTTCTGGGTCTTCCCCGAGGCCTCCTCCCAGGGGGACATGCCTGGAACACCTCCCTAGGGAGGTGTCCAGCGGGCATCCGAAACAGATGCCCGAGCCACCTCAGCTGGCTCCTCTCAATGTGGAGGAGCAGCGGTTCTACTCCGAGTTTCTCCAGAGTGACCGAGCTTCTCACCCTATCTCTAAGGGAGCACCCAGCCACTCTGCCGAGGAAACTCATTTCAGCCGCTTGTATCCGCGATCTCATTCTTTCAGTCATTACCCAAAGCTCATGACCATAGGTGAGAGTAGGAACATAGATTGACTGGTAAATCGAGAGTTTTGCCTTTTGGCTCAGCTCCTTCTTCACCACAACGGACCGCTGCAGCGACCGCATTATTGCGGAGGCTGCACCAATCCGTCTGTCAATCTCACGCTCCATTCTTCCCTCACTCGTGAACAAGATCCTGACATACTTGAACTCCTCCACTTGAGGCAAGACTTCTCCACCCACCTGGAGAGGGCAAGCTACCCTTTTCCGGTCGAGAACCATGGCCTCGGACTTAGAGGTGCTGATTCTCATCCCAGCTGTTTCACACTCGGCTGCAAACCGCCCCAGTGCAAGCTGAAGGTCCTGGTTTGAAGATGCCAAAAGGACAACATCATCTGCAAATAGCAGAGATGAAATCCTATGGTCTCCAAACTGGACTCCCCCCGGCCCATGGCTGCACCTTGAAATCCTGTCCATAAAGATTATGAACAGGACCGGTGACAAGGGGCAGCCCTGTCAGAGTCCAACATGCACCGGAAACAGGTCTGACTTACTACCGGCAATGCGGACCAAACTCCTGCTCCGATCATACAGGGACCGGACAGCCCTTAACAAAGCACCCCCCACAGAATACCACGAGGGACACGATCGAATGCCTTCTCCAGATCCACAAAACACATGTGGACCGGTTGGGCATACTCCCATGAACCCTCGAGCACTCAATGAAGAGTATAAAGTTTGTCCAGTGTTCCACGGCCAGGACGAAAACCGCATTGTTCCTCTTGGATCCGAGGTTCGACTATTGGCCGAATTCTCCTTTCCAGTACCCTAGAGTAGACTTTACCAGGAAGGCTGAGAAGTGTGATTCCCCTGTAATTGGGGCACACTCTCCGGTCCCCTTTTTTGAAAAGTGGGACCACCACCCCAGTCTGCCACTCCAGAGGCACTGTCCCAGACTGCCATGCGATGTTGCAGAGACGTGTCAACCAGGACAGCCCCACAACATCCAGAGACAGGACAAATCTCATCCACTCCCGCTGCCTTGCCACTGGGGAGTTTGCAAACCACCTGAGTGACTTGGCTTGGGTAATGGGCGAGTCCACCCCTGAGTCATCAGCCTCTGCTTCCTCAAAGGAAGACATGACAGAGGGATTTAGGAGATCCTCAAAGTATTCCTTCCACCGTGTGACAATATCCTCAGTCGAGCTCCCCACCGGCACTGTAAACAGTGTTGGTAGAGTGCTGCTTTTCCCTCCTGAGGTGCCGGACGGTTTGCCAGAATTTCTTTGAGGCCGACCAATAGTCCTCCTCCATGGCCTCTCCAAACTCCTCCCAGCTCCGAGTTTTTGCTTCTGCTACTGCCTGAGCCACAGCATGCCTGGCCTGCCGGTACCTATCGGCTGCCTCAGGAGTCCCAGAGGCCAACATGGCCCAATAGGACTCCTTCAGCTTGACGGCATCCCTTACCTCCGGTGTCCACCACTGGGTTCGGGGGTTGCCGCCACGACAGGCACCAGTGACCTTGCGGCCACAACTCCGTACAGCAGCATCAACGATGGCGATGAAGAACATGGTCCACTCAGACTCAAATGTCCCCCACCTCCCTCTGAAGTTGGTAGAAGCTCTCCCGGCGGTGGCAGTTGTAAACCTCCCTGACAGAGTGCACGGCAAGACGTTCCCAGCAGACCCTTACAGTACGTTTGGGCCTTCCAGGTCTGTCCAGCTTCCTCCTCTGCCAGCGGATCAAACTTACCACCAGGTAGTGATCAGTTGACAGCTCAGCCCCTCTCTTTACCTGAGTGTCCAAGACATAGGGCCGGAGATCAGATGAAACAACAAAGTCAATCATTGATCTCCAACCTAAGGTGTCCTGGTGCCATGTGCACTTGTGGACACCCCTATGCTCGAACATGGTGTTCATAATGGACAAACCATGACTAGCACAGAAGTCCAATAACAAAACACCACTCTGGTTCAGATCATGGAGGCTGTTCCTCCCAATCACGCCCCTCCAGGTGTCATGGTCATTGCCCACGTGAGCATTGAAATCCCCCAGTAGAACAATGGAGTCCCCTGTTGGAGCACTTCTCAGTACCCCTCCCAGGGACTCCAAGAAGGCTTGATACTCTGTGCTGCCGTTTGGCCCATAGGCACAAACAACAGCCAAAGCCCTGTCCCCAACCCGAAGGCGAAGACAGGCAACCCTCTCGTTCACAGCGGTAAACTCCAACACATAGCGGCTAAGCTGGGGAGCTATAAGCACACCCACACCAGCCCGCCGCTGTTCACCATGGGCAACTCTAGAGAAATGAAGAGTCCAGCCCCTCTCAAGGAGCTGGGTTCCGGAGTATGAACACATATCGAACACAACTCTGAATCCGTAACTATTAGATATTGTAAACCAGGTTAATCAAAATGTGGTTGAACCATTGAATGATCACAACATTTTAGAGCAAAATATAACACCCCATCAAATAGTATCAAATGAGTCATCCCAGGATCTTTTAAATCAGTTAAACCAATATTGTTTAAGATTAAATAATTAATTGGTACATCAAGTCAACAATCACACAATCTGTCTTGATTGATTTAATTCAAGAAAGCCAATCAAAACTAAGAATGCCATTCTGGCTCGGACGTCACCCAGAACAAAAAGGTCCGCGGTACCCACTGAGAGAGACAGGGTGAGTATTGAAAAGTGTACTACTGGCTCATCAAAGGTCATATTGCGCAATAAAACAAGGAAAGAAGATGAAGAGAAGCTAAACAGCAGACTTCGTGTCAAGATTGGACAACGGAATGTGATGGGTCTAAACTCACTTGGCAAGTTATCAATACTTAGTAGTGAATTGGAAATCCTGAACATCAGCATTTGTGAATTGTCTGAGACTAAGTGGTCAGGCACTGGACACTTCATGACAAAGGATGGACACAGTGCTGTTCTCAGGTAAAGAGGGTCGTGAACATCATGGAGTTGCTATCTGGATTCACAGAAGAGTTGCTACATCTCTAAAATCCTACAATCCAGTGAGCAGCAGAGTCATATCAGCCACATTTGCTTCAAAGCCAAGAGATATGACTCTTATTCAGTGTTATGCACCAACCAGACAAGCAACATGAAGAAATTGAACAGTTCTACAAGGAATTTGAACAGGTACTTGTGGAGAATCTCAAGCAGAACCTACTTGTCAACACTGGAGATTTCAATGCCAGAGTCAGAGAAAACGCAGCAGAAAGTGAAGTGCTTGGGAACTATGGTCATGGTACAAGAAATGATAGAGGTCAAGCACTGGTAGACTTCTGTGATGAGCATGTGTTGTTCATCAGTAACACACTCTTCCATCTACACAACAGGCACAGATGCACATGGAAGAGCCCAAATCAAGAGACCAGTGCTTAGATTGACTACATCATGATCAACAAGCAGTGGAAACAGTCAATCAATAATGCACGCACATGCCTCAGTGCAGACTGTGATTCTGATCACAATCTCGTGATGTTGACATTGAAGATGAGGTTCAAAAGGAAACAAGTGAGGAAGCCAATTCAACTGGACCTTGGAAAACTCAGACAGGACTAGTTCAAGTTGCAGTACCAAGTGGTTTTGAAGTTTTGAAGACTTACAGATTTGAAGACTTAGCAAGACTCCAAGAACCACAAACACCAGATAAACTGTGGCAGCAAATGAAGAATGTCATGCTGGAAGCTGCTAAGAAGACAATACAGAAGAACCACATCAAACACAAGAACTGGATTACCAGTGAAACCTTTGAGTGGATTAAGAAGAAGCGTGAAGCAAAAATAATGTTTTCCAGTGATTACAGGGAACCTGTGAAGCGAAGTACAGAAGAGGCTCAGAAGAGATAAGCAAGCTAAGTTAGACTCATTGTGCAGTGAGCTGGAAGAAAATGCAAAGAAAGGGAACAGCAAACCTGGATTCCAAATAGTAAAGAAGTCCACCAAACCATTCCAGCTTCACACAGTAGCCATCAAGGACAAAGATGGCATGAAACTTGTGGAACCAAAGAAGGTGTGTCAACAATGGAAAAACTACTGTGAGGAACTATACAGTGGTGCAGAAGATAACATTCAGATTGATGTTCAAGAAAAGGAACCACCACCACTGAAGGAAGAAATCAAGCATGCTATGTTAGAACTGGCTACATGAAAGGCATCCAGTCCAGATGACATAGCAGTTGAACTGCTCAGGTTTGGTGGAGAGACCATGTTAAATAAGCTCCATGAGTAGTGATGTACTAGAACACTGGCAAAAAAAGGGTACTCTTTTTTTTCAAAACAGTAAAACACCTCATGACAAAACCGTGTTCTTGTTCTTGCATGAAAACCATCATGGTGGTGTGAAAAACCTCAAGGGTGTGTTAGGCACAGCCTACATTTGCCCTTACTGCTACGTAGGATTTAATGATAGGAAACATCATAAATGCGATTACCAATGCCATGTGTGTCTTGACAGTGAATGTCCAAAGCGTCCTAAAAATGCTGTACAATGTAAAGATTGTTTAAATGGAAACAGTGAAACTTCAGGATCCTTTATGCTTTGCTAATTGCAATTTCAGGTTGCAGGATCAAGTTATTGAGCAGTTGGGTGATAATTCACTAAGGAGGGAGTTACGGCTTATGGTCTGTTTAAACCCTATCATAATCCTTTTTAGATATTTGCAGTGAAGTTTTTAGTGGATAGAATTAAAGGAGAACCTTCAATGGCAGTGAACCCAGTTAGGTCCAAGTGAGTTGGCAGTTGTAGAAGAGCCTTTAATGGCAGTATGATGGAGAGTCTGGTGATTGTATTTCATGTATGTCCTTAAACGGAAGTAGAGAAAACACCAATCTTTTCAGTTAGATTGGGTGTTGTGTGGTTCATTTATTGAACGGTGGTGTGAAGGTGGGAGCTAAGGCTGTCCAGGCCTAGAGTTTTAATGAGCTACAAGAGAGCCTTCAACGGCAGCAGACTTGGGTAGATGTCACCATGACATAATCGGAGGGGCTCCTATCGTGGTTACCACTTTTAAGGATGGCCGCTTAAAATCATGATTTACGATACCGGTTGTAATCTGATGGTGGACCTATGTTTGCCTTGTAGCCAACAAGAGTCCTATTGTCTGACTCGGTGGAGTTGAGTTAGGAGCAAATGGTTGGTCGGGGAGGGGTGATGTCAGGACTAGAGCTCACAACACAAACTCCAATCCCAGTCAACCACCACTCCACACACAAGCTACCACGCCCACAAAAAGGAGAGTCCAAAGGTCACACTCACCTGAATATTGAACTCACCTGATCTTCATCAACTCCACCCTTTATATTCCCTTCAATCCTCAGAGACTTTATGAAGTAATGCCACTCGGTGACTTACCAAGCGTTCTCCCAGTTTATTGTCTTACGTGTATTGACCTTGTTTTTGCCTTGTGATTTTGACTTTGTATTGTTTGATCCCGACCCTGCTCTGCTTTCAACGACTGTTTTTGTCTAGCCCTTCAGATACTTCTGTACTGGTTTATTGCCCTTTTTGTGAATCTGAATCCAAAAGTAAAGTCTATCTTTTATATATTCATCGTCTCTGTTCTCCATCTTCGCCACTCCTCACATCTGTACTGTAGTGAAATTTATTCTTTTATTTGATTGAACATTTTTAAGATGATTATTTGATTTCTCCATCTTCAAGCAGGAGACAACACTCCCAGTGCCTAACATGTGTCTCAACCATATATGACATCCAGCAAGCAACATCAAAAACAGCACCTACACCAGATAATATAGAGTTAACAGCTTCTCCTAAGGTGTGAGTTTTGTCGTTTTACTTATTTGTTACTACTTAAAATGTGTAAAATTACAATGATGCAGCACATTGGTTGCAGATTATTAGTCCATTGTTAGAGAGGATTTTAGAGTCGGTCTAATTTAAACCTCAGATATTAGTTCTGTTTGTTAGTGATTGTTGAACTGAGTGGATCACCATGGCCAATTCCAAAGTGCTTTCATGGTACTTTAGAAAGAATGATGTAGATGCAGAAGATTCAGGATGGGATTTAAATAGATCTCACAATGAATAGAAATCAGTCACTCCATCATCCGCTTAAATCATTTACCAGTGGAACAGCTGCCATCATGACCAGGTCAGACCATTCAAACTCAGGATCAGACTGTCAGATGTGTAAAGTCCTAAAATTCTAAAATGTCAGGATCTAAAAAACTCTGTACAACTCAAGATAACACAGGCCATGAAAGTACCCATTCACATGAAGTAGCCATCATAATCTCCAAAGAGAAAGCAAAACCTTGCTGAAGTGGGAACCAGTAAGTGAAAGGCTGATCAGAGTGCACCTCAAATTTTGCAGTGCTATGCACCAATAAATTAGGCTGATGAGGAAGACAGAGAATTTGTATGAACAGCTCCAAATGGCAGTCTCTACCGTACCTGAACACAACATGCTACAAATGTACTGCTTCACGGATCTCTGTAATGACGTAAATAAGTGTATTATAGAGTATTTTATTTTATTATTTTTATTCTTTATTCCCTTATTCTATATAATATATTCTTCTATTCTGTTTATTCTTATTCTATTATATTAATGGAGAACTGTAACTATCTGCAATTTCCCTCTGGGATCAATAAAGTATTTCTGATTTTGCATTTTTTAAATGATCCTGAGGGTTATGGAACAAAAAAAGTGGTAGACCCAAAAAAAATCCTGATTGCAGCTCAGTAACCATCAGATGGCATCTGCGAGGGAAGGGCTCGGAACAAAAAACGTCTTCAAAGGACACGTTTTCAATGCCGCAAAATTGCCCGTTTGGACTTTGCTAGGGAGCACCAAATATGGGACAATGAAAGGTGGAAGGAAGTTGTATTCTCTGATGAGAAAAAAATGTAACTATGATGTTGATGTATGATATAAGTCCTGATGGCTTCCAACGTTACTGGCATGGCAAGGAGATCCTACCTGAGATGTTTTCTACACGGCACGGGGTGGACAACATCATGATTTGGGGTGCTTTTTCCTTCAATGAAAAAAATGGAGCTTCAGGTTGTGTAGGGGCATGAAACAGCAGCTGGCTATGTGGAAATGTTGCAGCGAGCATCCCTCATGACTAAGGGCCTTCGTCTGTGTGGTAATGACTGGGTTTTTCCACAGGACAATCCTGCAGTTCACAATCTGACAAAGGACTTCTTCCAGGGGAATAACATAACTCTTTTGGGCCATCCTGCGTGATCCCCTGATCTAAATCCAACTGAGAACATTTGGGGATTGTGAGGGCATGACCAACATCAAGGCAAAGGAGGCATTGTTCAGGAGTAAGTCATTTATTGACTCTTCAAGGGTCAATTCAAAAACTTCAGATATTGGGCCCAAGCATGTGCATCAAGAGCACCTAGCCTCTGGGCAAATTAACAAACAGACAGACTCCCCAATAACCTTCACAGTACTCTTGACCTGCTGGTCCAAACCACTTGGAATTGCAGAATGATCATTACTAATCAATATAAGACTTCTATTTAACTACATTCAATCTACTACAACAATACATTAATCAAGACAATGGCTCATTAAATCAATAAAAATAGAAATGTTACCATTTTTACATACTTCCCCTATAATACCTCTGGCTTACCCCCTAGGAAGGTTCTAGACAGTACATTCCTAATTACCCAGAAATCTTAGCATGTTTATAAAGACATGTTCAGTAGGCCCACACTTTCTCAAAACTACCACCCACTGACCCATGATGTAGACATGGCTCCTGAGGAGTAGAACAGAAGGCAAACAATGATGGTGAGATCAATAAGTTAAAACTATTCCTTTCAATGGTCTGACTCTTTTTTACTAGTGTACACTCCTAGTATTGAACAGTATGGGTTGAGATGGTCTATAACCAGGGTTCTAAATTAACACCCGCCAACCCGCCAAATGTGGGTAAAAAATCATTTTGGCGGGTGTTAATAAAAACTTACTAGCCAATTTTGCCAGTGATGCAAGAGGCATTACATGCATGATACATAAGGCTCCGTTCTGGATTTATTTCATTTATTCCCTGGCAGTACTTCATACATTTCCCAAGAACACTACAGTGGTAACCATACTTACGAGTTAAATCCGTGCAGGAGCTGAGCTCGTTAGCTGGATTGCTCGTTAGATGGATGAATTTTCCCCATAAGAATACATGTAAAACTGATTAATCTGTGTCAGCCGGTCAATATACAGTATACTTTAATATGCTTAGTAATGTGTTTATATGGGTTTTTAAAAAAATAAACGTTACGACGACGACGCTCATGTAGGCTGGCCGCTGAGGAGAGGGAGAACGACGGTGCTCATGTAGGCTGGCGGCTAAGGAGGATGGGCGTACATGTATGGCATGGTTACACTTATCATATGAAAAGTAAAAGTAAAATTTATTTAAACTTTCTTGTTCACTACCTTTTACTACCTTAGCGTCGCTTTCAACAGGCACTTTTACTGACCTCTTCTTCTACGTTAGTTAGGAGATGCTACGACCGCAGTGCCCCTAGCGGTTTGGCATACTTGAAGAAATTTACTGAGTAATTAAATATAAAGCTACTCGTTACTTGGAATTTTATTTGTTACCTGGAACAAAAATATTCTGAGATCTCGACTCGTTACCTGGAATACTCGTTAGTAGGGATGCTCGTAAGTAGGGTTTCCACTGTATATGCCTAAACGCTACGTCAGGGGTGCACCGGTCGATCGCAAAGGTAGTGTGGGTAGATCGCATGGCATTTAAAAAATAGACGTCAGCCTATCATCCGTCCTCGCCACCCATCCTATGGCCTACACAGTGCTATTAATGCAGTGATGTGGAGATGCCAACATCTAATATTTTATTCAGAATAGAACACAAATCACAGATCAAAAGTTTAAACTGAGAGAATGTATCATTTTAAGGGAAAAATATGTTGTTTCAAAATTTCATGGCGTCAACAAATCCCAAAAAAGTTGGGACAAGGCCATTTTTACCACTGTGTGGCATCCCCCCTTCTTCTTACAACACTCAACAGAAGTCTGGGGACAGAGGAGACCAGTTTCTCAAGTTTAGAAATAGGAATGCTCTCCCATTCATGACTAATACAGGCCTCTAACTGTTCAATCGTCTTGGGCCTTCTTTGTTGCTCTGTTCTCTATAGGTGAAAGATCTGGCCTGCAGGCTGGCCATTTCAGTACCCGGATCTTTCTCCTACGTAGCCATGATGTTGTGATTGCTGCAGAATGTGGTCTGGCATTATCTTGTTGAAAAATGCATGGTCTTCCCTGAAAGAGAAGAGGAGCATATCGGAGCATATGTTGTTCTAGAACCTGAGCATAGTTCTCTACATTAATGGTGCCTTTCCAGACATGCAAGCTACCCATGCCACAAGCACTCATACAACCCCATACCATCAGTGATGCAGGATTCTGAACGGAGCATTGATAACAACTTGGGTTATCCTTGTCCTCTCTGGTCCGGATGACATGGCGTCTCAGTTTTCCATAACGAACTTCAAATTGTGACTCATCTGACCACAGAACAGTCTTCCATTTTGCCACACTCCATTTTAAAAGACCTCTGGCCCAGTGCAAACGTCTGAGCTTGTGGAGCTTGCTTAGAAATGGCTTCCTCTTTGCACTGTAGAGTTTCAGCTGGCAACGGCGGATGGCACGGTTGATTGTGTTCACTGACAATGCTTTCTAGAAGTATTCCTGAGCCCATTCTGTTATTTCCTTGACAGTGGGATTCCTATTTGAGGTGCAGTGACATTTAAGGGCCCGGAGATCACGAGCATCCAGTAGAGTTTTACGGCCTTGACCCTTATGCACAGCGATTGTTCCAGATTCTCTGAATCTTTTGATGATGTTATGCACGGTTGATGATGATAACTTAAAAGTATTTGCTATTTTACGCTGGGTACCACCATTCTGGTTTTTCTGCCCAACAACGGTGGAATTGGTGATGCTCTTACCATCTTGGCTTCAGAGAGACACTGACACTCTGAGAAGCTCTTTTTATACCCAATCATGTTGTCAATTGACCTAATTAGTGTTAATTGGTCTTCCAGCTGTTCATTATATGCTCAATTTCCCTTTTCCAGCTACTTATTACTACTTGTCCCAACTTTTTTGGGATTTGTCGACACTGTGAAATTTTGAATCAACACATTTCTCCTTTAAAATGTTACATTTACTCAGATTAAACTTTTGACCTGTCATCTATGTTCTATTACGAATAAATTATTGACATTTGGCATCTCCACATCGTTGCATTCAGTTTTTATTCACAATTTGTTTAGTGTCCCAACTTTTTTGGAATCTGGTTTGTATATTACAAGAAAAATATGATTCTTGTGTGTTGTATGTCAAATTAACTATGATATGATTATTATTCTTAAGAATTATAGACGTCCAGCTCTGTTTACGGAGTTGCGATTAGGGTTGCCAGACCCCCAAAAACCTCCAGCCCATCAAAAAAGCATCAGCCTTTTCACATGTGAAGATAATTAAGTCCAAGTATCATTCCACTATGACATTTGGAGGTTTGCTTGAGGCTCAGCAGCTACTCTCCAGACTATGCATTCATTCATTCATTCCATTCAGTGCAAGTCATCAGAGTAAAATAGGCTAATGACAAAACATGTACACAGTTGTGTTGTGTAATAAGGGTTCATGTAGTTATTCAAGGTACACCAGCATACATTGTACACATCAGTATATGTATAAATATATGTGTCTAGCATTTTAATATTAGATATAGATCATTTTGACCTAGTCATTAGATAAGTAGCTCGCAGGCTGAAAAAGTGTGTGCACCCCTGCGCTACGTCATGACATTATACGCCCAATGGCTGAGCACAGTTTGTAATGAAAATAGCGCAAGAAACCATGGAAATTAACGCTAACACCACTGAACAGACTTCAGAGAGCAAGACCGAGAGCAACTCAAGGTAGAAGCGAAGTAAATGGGGCCAGAACTAAACAGAGAGCACACTGAAAGAGGAGGGAGTTAACGTTAGCTTAGTAAAAACCTTTAACCTAAATGCGGGGATGGTTGGGACTTTGAATAGACTGTGGCAGCTGGGCCTAACTTTGTGCGCAAACGTGCAGCAAAAAATGAGAGTAGCTCAGATTCTGATGCCATTTCTGAAGAACAGTACTGAAGACGTGGTTCAAATAATATACATATACATAGAAAGATAGATAGATCAAATGCATTCTGTGTCAATCATTTCTCTTATTTTTACAGCATTAAATTTGGCTAGTGGAAATTCTGATTGGCCGGTAACTTTAGAGTTACCAGCCACATTGGCTGGTGATCAAAAAAGTTAATTTAGAACCCTGTCTATAACCACAGAACATTAGCAAGGATGCTAACCTTTTATGGGCTTATCAAATCATAAGGTCTACTTGACTACAATTAATTAAATTTAGTACTAATGAATTCAGGGCAACCTTATAAGAGCAGTTGTTGCGGTTCAGTGGGACAGCACACCTCCTAGCCAGCTGTCATCACCTGTGGACTGTTTACCTCATTATGCAGGCTATATTAGCCTAGCTTGTGGTTCATTCTATGCGAGGTCTTGACCTATTTTCCCCTGTATTCTAGTCATTTCTGAGCGTTTGTATTTCATCGTCTTCTGTGTTTTGACCCTGTTTGCCTGTACCTGGACCCCGTTTCATGGATTATCCTATTTTGCCTGTATTCTGATCCTGAGTATCAGATTACCCTGTTTGGCCTGGTTACCTTGTCTTCCTGTTTAAGGTTTCGGTTTTTAATAAATACTTGCACTTGGATCCAGACTTCTGTCGGATCATTACAGCAGTAACTAAAATACATGAGCATTTTGTCAGCATGCAGAGAGCATTAAGTAGATTAAAAGTCTATTATAAACATGGCTAGATTATAAACATATTCCATGTGTATACTGCTATGTGGGGATCATAATAGGCCATTACAGGGATGGATGGCAAGTGAAGTTTACAAAAATGGACATCAGTTCCAGACAGTGGATGCCCTTCGTGAAGCCATCTTCAGTACTTGGAGCAATGTTCCCTCTAGCTTCCTGAAAACACTTGCATCAAGCATGCTTAAATGATTGTTTGAAGTGATCAGCAAGAATAGTGGAGCTACTCATTACAGAGTTCTTTTTTGACACTTCAGTTTTCAGGTTTTTTGAGCTATGGTCTTAAACTTATCAGCTGACAAACAGCCTATTTCAGTTAAATTGTTTTCAATAAATTCCCTGCTCAAATGTTTCTCTTGCACCCATTTCTTCTTTTAGCATTGTGAAGCTCTACTTAGAACCTTCTTAAGATCCAATAGTGCAAAATGCAAATTTTTGCAATTTAACTGGTCTTAAGATTTTGATCAGGAATGTATACATATACCTACACACACACATATACATAAAATCCTTTAATAAAAAGAAAATTAAATATTACAAATATATCCTCTCACACTTACATTTAGTGGAGAGTGCGTGTGCATTCAAATGTTACCTGCACGCTTGCAAATCGTATGCTCTTGCACTTGGAATTCACCACAAAAACACCAAGTCATGAGCCAATTGTTCCTGCTGCTCCTCTACATTAAAACTTGCATTAGTCAAATATGCATTACAGTTAAATAAATACTGAGACAGGTTTTTCCTAAATTATTTATCATTACATGAGATCAAATTATTTTTTGCAAGGGTTAGATAAATGGCACATGATATAGTACAAAAACTTTAACCATCGCCATACTGAAGAAACAATTGAGCCAATACACAGGCTGTAGTTGACAGTGATTGCAACATTACAATATAACACTAATAAATGTCTGTGTGCGTGCATTTAATTAATTAATCGCAGTACCTGAGGCCGTTGAGTCTGACGATCCATGGTGAAGCAAGCCACAGATGTGTTCATCACTGCTTTCCCAATCAATGACAGTGTACAGGAGCAGTAGGAACATTGTTATTGGTCAAAATCATTACCGCTTTCTGATTGGCTGATGACACAGGAAGTGTTTGAGTGTGCGCACACACTAAACCAAAGAAGTTTGCGCAAAAGCAGAATATGAGTGTGCATGAGCAGTTCTGTAGAAGAGCAAAGCCAATCTGAGCGAGAGCAGAGTAAATATGATTGAGCACATGTATATTTTGCATCAGAACAAAAGAGTGTTTTAGAGCTTGTTGGTGTGGTCCAGATGCAGCCTTTGTTTTGTACACCAGTCAGCCGCCATTTGTTGTCAGGTGGTAACGCTGCTCCTAGGCCAGTCAGAGAGAGTCAGTGGGCTAGATGTGGTCCGTGGGCTGTACTATGGCCCAGGTATGGTTTTGCAGAAAGGCACAGTTAAAAAAAAAAAAAAAAAAAACTGGAGAAAGGAGAGAAAATCATGAGCTAATCTGGGGGATTCACTCACCAAGGAATCATTCCAACTGTCAGACTGTCAAGCCCAGTAAATATTCACCATGACTAGACGAGTAGCATACTGGACCCCCCCACATGGCTAATTAGTGATGAGATTGATTCAGCTTGCTGTTACATGGCACAGAAGTACTCTGGTACTGATGGGTTTAATCATGTCTGCTATTTTCAACAATTCATCGTAGAGGCATTATTGGTACACCAGAAAAGCCATTTGTCCAGTTAAACATTAATGACAATCACTGGATAAAAGCATTTTTGTGAGTCAAATGAGGTGTGCATTTATGATAGCTTGAAGGCAAAAATTTATAAGACCACTCAACAAATTTCATCTTGGATGCTACAACTAGAGGCACCCTATTTCACCATTAGAAAACCTGCTTTGCAGATTCCGCAGTCAGGTACTAACTGTGGAATGTTTGCATTGGCATTTGCAGAAGCTCTTTGTGAAAAATGAGACCTGAAGAATGCCAATGTGAAGAAAAAACTCAAAGACTCTACAGAGCTTTGTTGGAGAAAAGAGTGCCAGTTTTTCCTCTCCGAAAAACACAGGCAACGTCTGAGAGGGACATAGTACAGGTTTACTGTGTTTGTAGAACCTCAGACATTTTTCTTGAATTTGCCATCACATTACTCCAAATTCCTAAAGTAAAAAATTACACTTTGAACAAGTGAAATTACACACTGATAAAGGACAGTGTTCAAGATTTAGTCCTTTGTAAATAATGCTTATTAAGCTGTAAACTCAGTGTTTACATATCTTTATTAAAAACAGCAGATAATGATAATGAATGCAGCAGAACCGTTACATTCCATTAGAAAGCAGGGCCTACAGAGTATGCCAAAATATTGTAATGTAATGTGTGTGTATATACACACTATATTGTGTTTATAAACTTGATATTGCTGTTTTTTTTTTGTAACATTCATTTTTCTTTTCTACCATGCAGCATAAGAACCAGTCGACTACAGAGCTTTGATCAACATTGAGATGCTCTTGACTATCGCCGAGTGCACCGTCCACAAAGCTCATTGAACAGAGGACAGCTGGATCCTTTGTCAGTGAGCTGATGGCCTTCATAGCTGTGCTGTTTGAGAGCTACACACTGCAATATGATTGGTGTAATGACAGACTGATGGTCTGGAAACTTTGCCGTACCTGCTGACCACTATAAAGAAATGCGGTATTTGTGGTTTGACAAGGACACCTGCGCTGAACGTGTCAAGACCAACATTTGATGCAGGAGTGCTGTCAGTATTGCTGCAGAAATTGAAGAGGTAGGGGGTCAGCCTGTCCGTGCTCAGACCATACGCCGCACACTACATCAAATTGGTCTGCATGGCAGTCACCCCAAAAGGAAGTCTCTTCTGAAGTCTTGAACACAAACACTTTGCTGAAGACATGTCAACAAAGGACAAGGATTACTGGAACCATGTCCTATGGTCTGATGAGACCAAGATTAATTTGTTTGGTTCAGATAGTTTCAAGCATGTGTGACGGCAATCAGGTGAGGAGTACAAAGAGAAGTGTCATGCCTACGGTCAAGCATGGTGGTGGGAATGCCATGGTCTGGGCTGCATGAGTGCAGCAGGTGTTGGGGAGTTACATTTCACTGAGGGACACTTGAACTCCAATATGTCCTGTGAAATAATGAAGCAGAGCATGATCCCCTCCCTCCGGAAACTGGGCCGCAGGGCTGTTTTCCAGCATGATGACACTACACACACCTCTAAAAATGACCACTGCTTTATTGAAGAGGCTGAGGGTAAAGGTGATTGACTGGCCAAGCATGTCTCCAGACCTAAATCCAATAGAAAATCTTTAAGGCATCCTCAAGCGGAAGGTGAAGGAGCGCAAAAGTCTTGAATATTCGCCAGGTCTGTGCTTGTCATCATAGAGGAGTCGAAAAGCATTCTAGTGGCAACCTGTGAAGCTCTGGTAAACTCCATGCCCTGGAAAGTTAACGTAGTTCTTGAAAATAGTGGTGGCCACAAAATATTGACACTTCAGGAACTTTTACTAAGGGGTGTACTCACTTTTGTTGCTGGAGGTTTAGACATTAATGGCTGTACAGGTAGTCCTCGATTTACAACGTTGATCCATTCCTACGTCACGTCGTAAACCAAATTTCGTGTAAGTCGGAACATACATACATACATACATACAGTACATAAACAACATACTGTAAGCACTTATCCTATCCTAACACCTATCCTAACACAGTAATGATCAAAAACACATTAAATACGTTTAATAATGAAATGAAACAGCCGCGTAACCATGTATTCTTACGCCGCGCACACCAAACACGAAACAAGGCTTTATACAGTAAATGGGAGATGTGTCGTAACCATGAAACATCGTAACTCAGGGCTGACATAACCCAGGTACTATCTGTATATAGTTATTTTGAGGGAAGAATTTACAGTTATAAGCTGCACACAGACTACTTTTCATTGTGTCAAAGTGTCATTTTGTCAGTGTTTTCCAATGAAAAGATGAAGGGTGTACTCACTTCCAGGAGCTGGCCTTTCTGCAGGAAGAGGGTTGGGGTGCTGTGCTGTCTTAGCTCGGTCTCATCAGCCCTCCACTGGCTTCCAGTTAAATACCGTATTGATTACAAAATAATTTTATTAACATAAACCCTGCATGGTCTCGCCCCTGAATACCTGCAAGACCTCATCACATATTATGAACCACCAAGATTACTCAGATCTCAGGGTGTCGGTCTCTTACTAGTTCCCAGAATTCATAAGACTTCAGCGGGAGGAAAAGCCTTCTCTCTTTTAAGGAAATGGCCACTGAAGGTAAATTGACTGCTTCTCCGGCAGTCCACAACAGACCACTAGGTCCACTACACCTACTGCTGTCAATTCCTTCTGCTCCTGAGGTGGATTCTCCTACAGTCCACACCAGACCTGCTGCTTACTTACATCTACTGCTGGCAATCAGCGCTATATGTACAAACCGGATTCCAAAAAAGTTGGGACACTAAACAAATTGTGAATAAAAACTGAATGCAATGATGTGGAAATGGCAAATGTCAATATTTTATTCGTAACAGAACATGATGACAGATCAAAAGTTTAATCTGAGTAAATGTAACATTTTAAAGGAGAAATATGTTGATTCAAAATTTCACAGTGTCAACAAATCCCAAAAAAGTTGGGACAAGTAGCAATAAGTGCCTGGAAAAAGGAAATTGAGCGTATAATGAACAGCTGGAAGACCAATTAACACTAATTAGGTCAATTGACAACATGATTGGGTATAAAAAGAGCTT
>BRDA01043738.1:0-14190 GCA_036984385.1 Crenuchus spilurus
TTAGCTGCATTGATCTGCATGTTATATTCTTTTGCAGCCTTCTCAGTGTGACTCACCAGCTCTTCTAGTTGTTCTTTTGATGTGGCCAATAAGACAATGTCATCTGCATATCTGAAGTGTAATAGATAAAAAACAATGTAGATATTATACAACCTCTCTAACAAGATATGGACTGATGAGCCAGAAGTGCTAATAAATTATACTGTTAACCTTATTTTAGTGCTAATATGTATTTAAAATAATAAAATCTTAATATATGTTGAGCATGTTATTTTCACCACTCTTAATTTAAATGCATTAGTCTAATACACATTAGAAGTGCTTAAGTCATTATTGCAAAATATTATTTTAAATAAACTGAAGGTTAGCATGAATTAAGAATACTTTACTTTCACAAAAGTTACCTTTCCTGATATTTTTGTGTCTTGAAAGCTCAAATCACTTGATAAGGACGCACGAATCAGAACATAGTATAAACTACTTTTATTATATGTCAAGGTTTTATTTGGCAAGGAGCTTTGGCAAGACTTCACCTACTTGGCTTGACGTAGGGATCACAGTGCTGGCCTCTCTTTATTGGCTGCCAGTAAAATTCAGGATTAATTTTAAAATAATGGTTCTGACCTGCAAGGCTCATCACTGAAGCCTGAACATATCCGTGAATTGTTAGTTACGTTTACGTTTGGCAGACGCCATCTACAGTGATGTACAACAGTGCTTTGTTTCCATTAAGAGAATCATCTCAGCTAGTACAGACAGGTTAGAGTCCAAACTACTCTTCTGTTCAGACACTGTTAGAACTAAACCATCACTAATACCTAGAAAGAAGGTAAGATACACAATTCATGCTTGTCTTAAAGGATGGCGGGTCAAGCCGAGCCATACTAGAAGCTCAATGGGTTCAAGGTGCGGCTTGAGACTTGACCATTGCCAGTTTCCCACATGAATACTGGGTCATTGTGATCCAGTAATAAAGGGATTTTTCGCAATCAACAGAATATGTAGGGCCATCATAATTGACATTTTAGCTGATAATTATGTAAATAATTATGATTTACTCATTTTATTCAGTGTAGCTAATTATTAAAGGACAAGCCAAATGTGGCCAAAATAAATGACCATGTGTACATTGCCCCAAAAGCATTCATGAATAACAACTGTAGTGAAATGATCATTTTGATCACTATCTTACCACAGCAACTGCTCAATGATGCTGTCACTTACTTCAACATGGCAGATGAAAATGTATATTCTGTTTGTTAACTGTGAAACATAACCGTGCTTTCAAATCATTTCAATTGCGATTATCTAAAATAATCGCAATAATGTAATAATGTAATAATCGTGACAGACCTAGGAATATGACTTGTGAGATCAGTTTAAGAAAGTCTAATATAATGATTTAAACTCAGATATGTTATTTGTTTAATTTTGCAGAAGTACTTTTTGTACTTTTGTTTGCTATTGGCTAAACCTTGCAATTTACGATTCACTACAGTTCTGACCTTAAAGCAAAGCCAAGCCCACAGTGGTCATTTATTAGGTATTAGTGAGCTTGCTGGCAACTACCGACCCAACAACATCACTGCTGTGTGACATCACCTCCCAAATATGCCATCATATCAGAATATTATGACAATCCCTAGTTTGGATAACATCACAGATGCCATGTGACAGGGTTTGCTGCTTGTATAAATAAGTGAGTACACCAGTCAGTTGTAGCAGAGTGTAAAAACCATCATCATGCACAAAGGACATGACGTGACGGGGTTTCGGGTGAAGCATGGTGGTGTTAGCATCTCAGAAAGCACTAAATTTGTGGGATGTTTTAGAGCCAGCATAGTGAAAGTGTACTGAAAATGGACTTCTTGTACATCGAGTGACTCCCAATTGCATAATAGCGATGGCTCACAGACTATTGATGCCAGCGGGGAACGATGACTCTGACGAGTGGTACAGAGAGATTAATGTGCAACAGTTAGCCTCCATAATGAACAGGAAAGTGACAGGGATCACCGTGTCATGTGGCATGTGTGAAGTTCCAAGCCAACATTCCTATGATCATGCATAAAAATACAGTGGAATCAAATGTCTTTCATGTTTTTTATCCTTTCATCTGAATGCTTTGAATTTGTGGGACAAATATCCACATTTAGAGGGAATTATCAATTTTAAATAGTATTTATGCAAGATCAGATGTATGCTTTTCTGTCAAGAAGTCACTACTAGTCATGCATTACTAGCATAGCAGCACATTCTGTCATTTCCAGCCTATTATACAATGCAACTTGCTAGTTTAATCTACTATGCTGTTTGTTACACTGACTAATAAACATACAAGAGAAGCAACATGTAATATTTCTAATATAACAATGCAGATCATATGCAAACTATCCAGCAATGCATGGACTGATGAGCCAGTAGTGCTAACATACCTCTTCTTTCTTATGAAAAAAATCACATTAACCTTGTATCCAGTAGTTTGTACTAAATCAGTACTAATGTGTAATTAAAATAATATTAAGTCACACTTGATGCTTATATGCAGATTATACTAGTTATGCTATTCTCACCACTTTTTAAATGAGCTATATCCACAGTACTGGGAAACAGTTCTGGGACATGGGACTTCAAAATTAAACGTGTCACAAAATGTGCGAACATGTCCAAGTAAGCTAAATTAGACACTCCAAAATCAGATCTCTCCTATTGCTTTACAATTTTTTTTTAATTGGCCAAGAATCAAGTCAGTGCTTTAGATTCTGTTAGTTACATGGTTTCCATTATGCATAAACTTGCTGGTTTATTAAAACATTACAGTTTTATCATTAATGGCACAAACCTCTGTATGACACAAGTCTACTTTGGGCATAGACCTCATCCCTGATGGTCCAACCTACAAAAAGTGCCTGTTAAATGGAAACCATAACTTACACAATCTAAAAAGTTACCCAATTCAACAACAATTATATACAATGATTTAGAAAACACAAAACCTTCTACCATGACAGAAGATGATCATTTAATGCAATTTATACCATCAATTATATCCAGTGAATAGAATTTATAAATTGCGTAAGTTACATGGAAACCATAAGAATTAATTACCTATGGATATGCTCAAATATAAATGTAGTATTTTAGTCTATGTTGGGCCAAGGTCTGCCATTACCAGCTTTAATGTTGTCAAATCCAGCTCATTAGTTCAACTTTACACTAAAACCTCAAAATTTTATGTCCACTTTAGGTTCACTTAGAGTTTAATACAATTTCTGGCAGCATTCTATAAAACTGGGCAAACAACAGTAGATCTAAAGGACCATTTGATATGTTGAGTTTTAATGTTAGTCTTCACTGTAACACTCTGTAGCTGCACCTAGTGGTCAAAATGATTTATAACTCTAAAAATAACAAAGCTATATACTCTACAAAATTAACATTGTGAAGTTAATTTTTTTTATAATTTATTTCAAAAAGAACTACTGTCACATGTTATATTCATTGCACAAAGGAACATGTTTCAAGCCTGTTTTTTATTTTAATGTTAATCAGTGGCTTATAGCTCAGAAATCCAGAATCTCAGATTAGCTTATTTTTTTAAGTTTGAGTAAATGACTATTCCAACAGTATCAACATTAAAAACGAATGTAAAAATAACTGAAATATGTCACTTTATGTATAACAAATGTAAAATATGAGTTTAAAACTTTGAATTAAATTATGAACAAAACTGTACTTTTCAACTTACTGTAATTTTTGGAGATATACTAGCACAAAAATTGGACACCTGAAGAAAGACATCTACCATCTGAAATCTTCCCCTCATGCCATGACAGACATTATATCTATAAATCAAGAAGAAATTATAACCCCTCAATTAATGCAGATGTGATCTTTTATAATAGCCTCTACATAAACACAAATTAAACTTTTACATTCAATTTCACTGCTTTGTCTCCACTTAAGAGCAGCTACTGGCCTTCAAGAAATCTCTGAATATACAAAATATCAAATCCAAGATAAAATAAATGTGCATAATCCGACAGTTACTTCGATATTCTGCTGTAATACATCTTCAGTCCATCCAAAAAAGATCTAAGCCAAAGTGAGGCTTAGCTACACTGTTCTGCCTAAAGAACACCAAAGCTCTTGATTGGACCTTTTTACACTAGCAATTATCCACTCCTTTAAAAAAATAAATCCAAAGATTAAATGCAAGGGTGATTATCAAAACTATTCTGGAGTGACTTTATAAATTAATGAATGCATTTTATGACATTTCACAAAGTTCATTTATATTCATGTTTTTGAGGGTCTTCTCTGATGGTCTAGGAGGCCTTAATGGTTATTTAAAATATACACAAATGAAAGATGATATTCTGACAAATTAAACTAAACAAGAAGCTTTTCAAAAAAAAAGTCACTACAAGTACTGTAAAAGTCGAGTGTCCAGGGCTTCAAACAGCTCATTAACTCATTAAATGGTTTTTAGTTGGTATAAAACCTTTAAGTTGGATGAGGATTCCGATATAAACAGTTTGTTGGGGAAGAAACTGGCTGCTCCAAACAACCTTTCATCACCTAAAGAATGAGCAGATTTGGGAAGACAGCCATCACTCTTTAAAGTGGGGTTCTTCATGGGTTCTTTGGTAACGGTGCCGGTTCTGTATAGAACCATTAACACTCAGAAAACCTTCTGAATGCATAAAGTGGTCTTTGGAGCTCAGGAAAGGCTTTTTGTATGCGTGTTATTCAGGTTATGTCACAGTATACTGACTTTGGTTGTTTCTGTATGTTTTGATTAGTTAAATAATAATAATAATAATAATACATATAGTTATAACAATTCAGCACTAGTGAATGGACAATTGTTTGTGTTGTTTTGTATGAATTAACTCAATGAATAAATTATATTTACATTTGAAATAATTATATTATATAATATTATATTATAATATATAATATATATATATATATATATATATATATATATATATATATATATATATATATATATATATATATATATATATATATATACACATTTTTTAATTCAATTTAAAAAAAGATGGTTCTTCAAGGGTTCTTTTGGTAAAGAAAATGGTTCTTTATAGAAAAATGAACACTCACATTTGAATGATTAAAGGGTTCTTCAGACTGATGAAGAACATGCTGTAGATGGCTATATACAGACATTTTTGAAAATGGTTCTATATAGCACCAAAAAGACTTCCTCTGTTATTACAAGCTTGACACTAACAATAGCAAAACCATGTTTGGTACTACATAGAACCTCACAAAAAGCTTCTATATAGAACCATCTACAACACATTTATTAATCTGAAGAACCCTTTAACCATGCAAATGCTTCTTTGAGTGTTCATGGTTGTAAATGTGTAACCATTTTCTTTACTACAGGGTAAAGAAGCCAAAGAACACTTTTTGGTACTATATGGAACCCGTTTTGCCAAAAGTGTTATGCCGACACAGCAGGACAAATAAAAGAGGGGGGAAATGGCAAATGAGAACATAGCCTTATAGACAGCTTACAAAAAAAAAAAAGACCCACAAACACAGACTCTCCTCTTCTTTCCTAACCACCCCTCTCCTCCTCCTCTTCCTCCTCCTCCTCCTCCTCCTCCCTGCTTCTCAGAGGTTTGGCAGCTTCACGTCTGACTTGAGCCTGGCAAATGACTTGAAGGGTGACAATCCACTGTCAACAGCCATCGCCAAAGTACATATCAGTGTCCCACATGGCTGCGCCACGCCGAGCACGGCTCGCATTTGTTCCACCCACAAAAACGCTGCCTAACGACTCACGTTGTGCCTAAGCCCTCTGCACTCCAACACACACTCCACGGCCGCTCGCTTTAGTCCTCCCAATGACCAGAACATCCCCAGCCAAGCGAGGACGGCATATTTTAAAGCCGGGCCTGATGAGAGCGGAGAGCATGCAATATGTTTTTCATGATCCCTGTGAATAGCCAATGAGAAACGGGTGACTGGAAGTGCGGAGTGTGTGTGTGCACTCTCTCACACACACACACACTCAGGAAGCCTCACACGGGGCTGCAGAGTGTGGAGGGGTTCAGACAAGGGGAACAGGACATCCTAGCGCAGGCGATTATCCAATCCTTCTCCATCGTGTTCCATTAAGTTTAAGCAAGCATGCAGGGAGCACACACACACACACACACACACACACACACTTCCCTCAGACGCTGAGGCTGTCCAAAGGGCCCAACTGAACTGTCCTGTGCATTGTATCTGCATGAGGTTGAGATAATGGCATCTGTCGCTGCTCCTTTAGTCACAGTCACTCCTGCACTGCCCATTAGCTGACTGGCTCCCCCAGCTTGACATGCTCTGATGGCCCCCCACCAAACACACAGGCCACTGCTGCTGCTCCTTTCTCTCCGTGTCTTCTTTTGTTTAAACCTCTCGTTCTCCTTTCTCTCCTGTTGTCACACACAGAGAACTGTTATTCAGTCTGGACTAATACAAGTTTACCTGGACTGAGGTGTCACTCCTGAAGGTCCTGTGTGAGCAATAAAGCAGCTCCGCCTCTCCATCCATCATTAGGCTTGTACAGTGTTAAAAATAAAGGAAGAGCTGTCACTCTCTGTTCCCTAAAGAACATTTCCAAATGGAAGAAAAAAGTTACAAGAACCACGCAGGCATATACAGTTATATCTAAAAAGTGAGAATATTGTTCATTTTTTGTTCATTGTTTAATTCAAAAATCTATTATATATATTTTTTTTATTATATAATCATATTTGTTACATGTAAAGAATTTTAAGCCTTTTGGATTTGTTAATGTTGATCAGTATGGCTTGAAGCTCAATCATATCAAATTATTAGAATACTTCATTTGGATTTTGAGTAAATTACTTATAAAATAATATCAAACCAAATAATATCTAATTTTACATGTGCTGAATATAAAATATCTCACAGATGAACTTTTTCCACTTTATTTTTTATACTAATTAATTAACTATTAATACTAATTATTTCCCTAGAACCAATTGAACAATCCAATATTGTGGACTCAGATTACTCAGGCCTACAGAACTATTGTTTTTGTACGAAATCTTTCTATTACTAATGCATTTATTTATTGCAATATTTAAATCTACATAATCAATCTATAGTACCGACTACTGAGGAACATTTATCCGAAATTAGTAGCTTAATGAGGTGGATAAACTTCTGTCGCTGCTTTATTGTATGAAGGCACCCAACTAGTCACATTGCTCTATTCAGAATATATATGCATTAAACAAAATAAATGTCTGCTAACAAACCCTCTCAGACAAAGCCAGGAGACAGAAAGTATTTGGCAGTTATTAGCCATTGGTCATTAATGTCTGCAGATGGAAGGAATGGAGACTTCAGCATCAGTTTTGATAAAGCAAGGCAATTTCAAGGACTGCTATTCTGCCAAATTACAGTTGTACATCATGCTGATCCCCCCCACCCCCACTGTACTACTGTGTGATGTTAACATTTCATTTGCATGTCTGCCAACACAGACATTGGATACAACCCTGTTACACAGAGACCAGGCAATATCCAAGTCATGAACACTGGCTCCATCTAGTGAGTAAAGATGAACTTCACCTAAATTAGTGTCACACATATTTGTGAAAAAGCATTTTTTTCACAATTTAATTCATAAAAGTAAAATATCCTATTTTACATTCACTAATCCAGAATCTCAAGTAATTAGAAAATATAATTGTGAATTTGAGTAAATGACAACTCAAACAGTATACATACTGTGTATCTCTCAGGCTACCACTGCCATATTCCTAATATCAACACTCCTGAACCAGAGACAACATCAAAACATCCTCAAATCTGGAGGAAGAGTGGAGAGAGACAAAATCCAAAGGTGTCTGAAGTCCAGTGTGAAGTTTCTGCAGTCTGTGGTGGTTTGAGGTGTCATGTCATCTGCTGGTGTTGGTCCACTGTGTTTCATCAAGTCCAGAGTCAACACAGTCATCTACCAGGAGATTTTAGAGCACTTCATGCTTCTATCTGTTGACGAGATTTATGGAGATGCCCATTTCCTTTTCCAGCAGTTGCTCACAGTGTCAAAACTACTACTGACCATCATATCACTCTGCTTGATTAGTCAAGACAACTCATAAGTCATGAGCCATACTGACCAACATTAAACTATTTTTTTAAGAAACATTAGGAACAAAAATGTTCACAATATTCTCATTTTTTGATGTATGATTATGTATCACAGAAACTAATCAGATTATTCTCACATTTTTGCGTGTGAGGATTTTTGGGTTGTTTTTGTTGCATTACTGATATTCATATCATGGACTATAATCACTTTTCTTCATATTACTGTTTTGCTGTTAATGTATGAATACCACAAATGTGCAACGTGGCACTTTTCCAATTACATGTACTAGTCATTTTTGCTTTTACATTGAAAATCACTAACTAAAAATTTGATTTGCCATTAAGGCTATTTACTAAAGTACTGGCAGCAGCTGTTTACTGATTTAAATTATATATAGCATAGTTTTACTAAGTTAAAGGAATAATGTGGCACTTTAAGTATAAAAGCTAAAGAAATCTCCACTATACTAATGCTATACGTTACTTGCACTAAAAAGCTAGTTTGATTCTAATATTATATTGGGTGATTACATATAAATTATTCTGCTTGTCGTTGTGTTCAAGTGTTGGTCTACTTTGCAAAAAAGAACACGATAAGAAATACTGTTACTAATTGATAAAAAAAAAAATACAAAAATAAACTTACCAGTATTCCAACTGTTTTAGTACCACTACACAGAATATCAAAACACAAAACATCAAAGATGAGGTCATACTGTAACTCAAATACTCATAAAATAAGGCATTGGAAAATAAATTCATCCATTAACTCTTCCTATATCTAACATTTCGATTGCTTTGATAGGCTTGGTTTGTTTTATTACATATTTTAACACATTAGTCATTCTAAGTCAGTCATTTCTCCTGACAAGCTAGACAGTTTGCGTTGAAACAGCAGGCTACTTGAGGGCAGCGGGAAGCCATTTAGAGGACTATTGCAGAATATTTACCAGAAATTAGTAGCTTAATGAAGTGGATAAAATTCTGTCACCGTTTCATTGCAGCTAAATTGTGTGGAAGTGGAATTTAACTGCCTTTACTGCTTTTCATAATAGCTGCAAGGCTTTTCAGCATCTTGGGCTCCAAACAGCAAGCTCAGATTCTGCAGGATGAACACAGTTGTGATAATTCAAGGAATAACATGAAATAATATAAAACATAACAACAAATAGTAATAGTAGTAATAGTAGTAAAAAAAAGGAGTATGCTGAAGAAAGCTGAGAAAGGTTTTTGGTAACGACGTCTCTTTGTTGAACATCTGTCTCATTGTTGGGTTAGTGGAGATCATGGGTGATGTCATACTTCTCAGTTGAGGAGTATTCAGTCTGTTTTGCATCACCAGTTTGTAGTAAGGTCAAGCTCTATAGAGAAAGTACAGTCATCCCATCTCAACACTCTATGCTACTCCATGCAAATCTACAAACATACATACATACATACAAAAAATCCACTTTTCAGATTAAAGTCAAATTTGCTTGTCATTTGTAAATTAAGGTCCTAGATTCTGGAAGAAGAGTGGAGAGACACAGAAGCCAAGGTATCTGAAGTCCAGTGTGAAGTTTCTGCAGTCTGTGATGGTTTGAGGTGCCATGTCATCTGCTGGTGTTGGTCCACTGTGTTTTATCAAGTTCAGAGTCAACACAGACATCTACCAGGACATTTTAGAGCACTTCATGCTTCCATCTGCTTATAAGCTTTTGGAGATGACCAAAACTACTACTGATCTTGATAATACTGTGCTTGATTGGCCAGTCAACTCAATTGGGCAGATAATCTATGAGGTACTGTGAAGCAGAAGATAAGAAACACCCAACCCAGCAGTACAGACAAGCTGAAGCTCACTATTAGAACAACCTGGGCTTCAGGAACATCTTGGCAGTGCCACAAGCTGGCCATGTAGCATTCATGCAGTCATTTGTGGTAAAGGAGCCCGAGCCAAGTACCGAGTGTTTAAACAAACATACTTGTCAGAAGTTGGACATTTCTGTATTGCACATGGTTTTCTGTTTGAAATATTCCAATCATTTGAGATTCTGGATTTCTAATTTTCATAAGCTATAATCCATACTGATCAACATTAAAAGAAAAAGGCTAAAATATGCCACTTTATATATAAAAATATGACAGATTACCTTTTTTAATTAAATTATGATCAACAATTGACTTTCACAATATTCCCATTTTTTGATATATGATTGTATTAGTTCACATATGCTGACAAAAGCCACCCTAGCATCACTAGCTCTGTGCAAGAACTAAACAAAAATGCAACAACACACTGGCATAAAAAGTAAAAAAAAAAAATCAGATGCTCAGAGTCTCTCAAATTAATATAATGAACTTTGATTAAAAGTGACTAAATAATAAAAATATAAAAAAATGGAAGAAATAAATGTAATGAATGCAAAAAGTTCACTTTTTTTAGATTTAATCTTCATAACATTTTACAATATTCTTTGATCTGATACTGAACTGTATTTTAGATGCTTTACATCATTATACTTTGAATCTACACAAGTCTTTAACAGCAATTTCATTTATATATTGGATTAGATTTAGTACCTTTGCTCATCAAGTCTGTGAAGTCCACCTAAACAACATTTTTCCTGTCTGTAGGCTAATGGCACGGCACGTTACAGTAAATGAGACATTAGTTCAGGTGTGTATGTTTTATTTTTTTGTGAATGGTAACATCTTTGGCAGAACATAAATGATAGACGGAATCTTAAATGCAGTCTGAGAAGCAAGAAACCTAGAGAAAGACTCTAGTGAATAGTTAGAAGGAGAGATTTGGTTGTGTTCTTTCTCTGATTTCACTTATACTGTTAGTGCATACCCGCCCCCTCCCCCTACAATTCAATTAATGTTATGCTGATTGCAAGACAACTCGGATTCTGTACACATGCTTGGAATGAGTTATACTGGGCATAACGTGGAATCCTATGATTTGTGTTTATCATGTGGAGAGAAAGTGAACACAAGTGTTAGAGATATTGGCACCACACAACCGGAATGTACTTTTACAAAGGTCATTCTGACTCAAAGGGCCATGTGCCAAGGATGTTGTAACTTCACTGGGGTCTCTGAGACTAAGCAACTAACAGAAGTGAGTGCAATCACAGTGTCCTATAGCTTACAACAGTTTCCCTGTTTTGCAACACTTTTGACATATTCTCAATGTGAGAGTAGGGTAGGGGCTGCACAAAGAATCACAATTTTGGCCTCTAATTCATTCATCGTGTGCATTCCTTTTAAGATTTAGTGATAGCTCTGCTGCATCAAAATCAAAACACTACAAATTATAAACAGCACTACTCAAAGAACATGGATTTTTTTCTGAGTGCACTGACAAAACACCAATGTTCCCACCGAGTGCAATGTGAAAAATCAGATTCCCCTGGCCTGATACACTATAAATGATTTCTGTGGCATTAATAACTGTTCAATTCATCAATTACAATGAAATAAATCAAAACTGGTACACCTGTGCAGCCCTGTGTGCGAGGTCACATTGTGAGCTCTATGCCTGAATCGACAGAAGAAGAGTGAACGTAAACACACACAAACACACACCAATCCCTTTTTGCTCTCCTTTAAAAAAAATGGGGAAAAAAAGATTATGTGAACATGTTATAAGCAGATACTCGCATCAGACAAGTCTCATCTATATAAGGCTTCACAAGTGTTGATGTGTATACTTGGCCAAACTAGTCCTCAAAAGGGTGCACAACAGCTAGGATCATCACACAGTGTCTTCCATGACTACTTATTGAGAACTAAACCAGGGATGTGTTGTATGTTCACCTCTTGAGGCCAAGAGCAGAACAGCACAGCATTTGTCCAACTTCTGCCGGCCAGGTAGATCTCAGAGTGTGAAGGTTTTTGTGCCGAGAGGACCGGGGTGCATTCCCCTTCCCTGTCGGGAACTTGCATTTCTCATTATTCGTTTGCAATCTCATATTATTGTCTCAAACAGTTTGTTAATGCCTTTTAGTCACACAAAGAGAGCGATTAAACTTGGCTCTTTTTGTGCCTCTTCCCTTCCGTCCTATTGTAGCTTAGCAAGCTTGCCCCGTTATGCTGCAGCATCTGCCCCTCTGCTGCAGTGGCTTTAGAGTCCTTTGCTCTATGTATAAGGCTTTTGGGAGCAGAGAGAATGGCTGGCATGCTAGCATGCCTCCCATTTATTGTCCTTCTGTGTTCCACTGACTCCCACTTCCTCTCTATTCTTTACCTCCTCCACTGGTCCCCGTCTCTACACGGTGCTCCTGGGGGTCCCGTTCAGGGCGACCGTCTTCATCATGCAGGGTGTGCCAGCTGCCGGGGGACCCATCCTCGGAGTGGACAGCCCCACCTCAAATACCTCATGAATTGCTTTCCGAAAACAGTGGAAATTGTAGTCTATTAAGCCTGCAGTGCAAAGAGAAAATGATGAATACCTTCGCACAATGAACAGCATACAGAATTTAGATGTTTTTCCTGAATAAACTGAATTATAGAAATGGGGAAAAATGGATTAAGATCAATTGTTTTTAGATGAAAGAAAGTGTAATTTTCAAATAGCAAGAGCTATTTTTTTTATTGTTTACATTATGCTAAAATGCTGTTTTAAAACAGAGCTGGAAAACGTCCTGTAGATAAGTTGGACCAATTCAGCCAGAAACAACTGGATAAAATAATCCAAATTTAAAAAAAGTTTAGTCTGAAAATTTAAATTAGATTCTAAAAATAATTCAGCCACATTTGAGAACCCAAATGAATAGAGAAAACCTGTTCATACCTTTGCGCTCAAAGCTCTCCTCTCTAAGAATACAGACAAGAGCGAGGAATTTTGTGACCTCTTTCAGATAGAGGACGGTGGTGTTATTGAGTTTAATTATGGCCATTGACTCCTTATCATATGCACTGCCACTGCCGTCTTCCTTTAATCTGTATAACAAAAGAACAGAACTGTCATAAAGTAATATCAGAGATGTCCGTTAACAAACAATATACACTACCAATCAAAAGTTTGGGGCCAAAACAACATATGTTTAAAACCTAAGAAAATTATATTTTCTAGCAGTTACAAATCATCTCCAATCTTCTATGGTAGAAGGGTGAGGAAGGACAGTGTCACCACTTTTTAGCTCAGTTTTGGTGTGTCCCACAAGCTGCTAGTATCCCCTAAAGCAGGGGTAGGCAACTCCAGTCCTGGAGTGCCGGTTTCCTGCACAGTTTGGTGATCTACATGATCAAACACACCTGATTCAACTCAGCGGGCAATTAGCATGTTTAATTGTACTGTCAGAGCAGTGACATCACCAAACTGTGCAGGACACCAGCATTCCAGGACTGGAGTTGCCTACCCCTGCCCTAAAGTAGGAAGCATTTAACAATTAAACAACTTCAAATACAATATTAATCACTAGAAAATTCGTACATAACTCAATAATGACTATTAAACCAAAGAACAGGAGATTTTATCTATAAACAATCTCAACAAATACTACTGGGACTAGAATATGAGATAGTCAATGAATAACCTCATTAAAAGATACATCACTAGTAAAGGAGATACTTGTCAATAAAGAACTTCGATAAACACTATTATATTTCAGAGATATGAATGTGTATAACTAAACATTGCAAATTTGAAGAAATGCTATTTGCTTACACACCACATATACTCTTACAGACATTCAAGCATGTATGCTAAACTATAGTGAAATAATACATAACAAACATGTGAAAACAATATTTACAGTGAGAGTAGTGAGTGTAGCCTTACCCGTAGATACAGGACACATCAATGACCACATCAATCATATCACAGCACAGCTCATAGGACTGCATGTCCACTGGAGAACTGTCTGTGGCAATGTAGATCTTACTAACCACATCAAACAGGAAGGCCTTCTCAATCCCTGAATTCTGTCATTAAAAACAGAAACTGGGTTTTAAAATTAAATTTCTGATGTGCTCACAATAACAGATATACACATGAATATACAGTGCCACATAAAAAAAAAAAAAAAAAAATATATATATATATATATATAT
>BRDA01043738.1:14201-27567 GCA_036984385.1 Crenuchus spilurus
CACACATATATATATATATATATATATATATATATATATATATATATATATATATATATATATATATATACACACATCTTATATTTACACATAAAGTGACTTTTTGTTTTCATGCTTATCAATTTGGCTTATAGCTCATAAAAATCACAAAGAAATGTTAGAATATAAAGCCTGAAATAAGTCTGAAAAGTAACTTTAATAAACATGAAATGTGAAAATACATACAAAAATGCACTTTAGAAAAAAAAATAAATAAATAAATTTAAATACACATACAGAAATAAAGATGTTGAGCAGGTTCTCTAGGGTGGGAAGCTGAGGGATCAGCTTCTGGACCACTTTACTGAAGGCCTCAAATATAGAGTGGTCGTAGATACTAGTCAAATAGAAACTGGAAAAAGAATAAAGAAGAAGAATACTGATATATACACAATTAAGAAGCAACAAAGAGGACATCAATGCAAATATCCCAAAAACGTGTAGAACATGGAGCTTGTAAATAGTGCTGAAAGATTAATTCGTTTTATATTAAAATCACAATTTAAGAGACAGCAATGTTCAAATCACAAGAGCAGCATCTTTAAAAAACTGTAGCCTACATTATTAAAAATGTTGTCTTAAGTTTTAAGTGGGGAAATCTACTCTAAGAAGCTTGTGACCATCATGTAGACCAATACAGGGCAAGCAAAACTCTATGTGTTGTGACATTATAACCTCAAATTATTGGCAATCAGACAAACTACATTCAGGCTCAAGCCTTAAGCCAAAAAATGTGGATATTCTGGTCTTCCTGGCAAAAAAACAGGTCTGAACTTTAATTTCAGTAAATACTCACAATTTAAGTAGTAGTTGTAAAATTACAAACATTTAATTTAGGTATTTTCTTCTAATTGTTCAGCCCTACCTGTTCTAAACCTTTTAACTTAAACTTTTGTATCTACAAAAATATGAGAGCTATTTATTCGTCAACAGAAATGACAAAAAGATATGAACGTGGCCAAAAACAATAGTTGGACAGAATACAAAATCATTTGAAGCACTAGTCGCCAAGTGAAACCAAGAGTCAAGAGTCACCAGCAAGTCATGAGGTCAGAGAACTAAGCAGCACAAAACTAGCTCAGAGAGCAATGTAAGTACAACATACCAAACCAATAAACTGCAACATCATAAACTCACATACTCTCTACCTAATGTGAGCATAAACTAATAGATAAAATTGCTAAATTTCAAAGGAATGTAGGAGACTGTGATGAAGCAATGACGTTGTTCATCACCAACTGCTCATATGAAAACCACCCTTGGCTCAGAGTGCTCAACGATGATCTCTGACACTTTCCTCATTGCTCCTGGTAATATTTAGAGTACCCTGTCATGGACATCAGTCACATCACTTCCATTGTCCATGATGATGGTTTTACACTCTGCTACAGTTGACTAGTGTGCTCACTTATCTCAATGTACAGCAAACCCTGTCACGAAGCATCTGCGACATCCCCCAAGGGGTTGTCATAATATTCAGGTATAACTGTGTACTACAGCTTAACCACTAGGTGGGGTATGAGACTATTCTTGGGGTACTACCAAGTTCATATTTGTATGATAAATAATATTAAGGCATTTTATTAATAGGCACCATTCAAGGCACTCAAATAGGCCTTACAAGCACAAATTATGATCTTACATGGAGTGGTAATAATCAGTGAATATGTATGTTGTTTTTATATTATTATATGAAAGGATGATGTATATTGTTCTTGTGTTTACACTCGTCTGTCTATTCTTATAAGGATAACAACACGAAAGGTTCAGTCCAGGTGACAAGGGGGTGGAGCTAGAACTACAAGAAAAAAATGGAGCTCACAAAGTAGAAAGCACGGACAGTAGAGAAGCTGGTTCTTAAATCTTAGGCCTTTAAGGAGCTGAGTAAGTAACGGGGGTTTTATGTCAAGCAGCTTTATTTTTTTTTTACTCATTGTTTGCGTTAAGTGCTTTGTTTCGTTTGTGGTGTTCATACAGCTTTAAGGTGTCACTGGTACAGAATATCCTTACTATTCTTTAACATCTAAAGGACTCAACCACCCTCCTTATTGTTACGGAGAGAAAATGGGAGAAAGTAACAGTGAGACAAGCGAGACCTTTCTTTTGATTAAATAGCTCTTGTAGAACATCACTTTTGGACAGACAATGCATAAAGCCCAGTGAACAGACAGCCACACACTCTCAATTTATTCCTCAATTTATTCACTTTAAATAACGTTGGGGGCAATTTACGTATAGGCGCTGCTAAGGCTGATCCTTGTTCATTTTAAGCGCAGAGGGAATGTCAGTCCTGATCAGAGTATGCAGAACATGTACCGTAGTAAGTAATTTCTACAGGAGGCCATGAGTGAACATTCCTGAGTCCTGCTCACTTATGCTACTGAACTGCCTTCACACAATGATGTTAAATCAAAACAAGTTCCACATTCTCCTTGTATAAGCTAAGCATGTGATAAATATCTTCAACTAAGTGTGAAGGGCATAGAGCAGTGTGGTATATTACACTGTTTAACACTGAAGAGTCTTACGTTCTTCTGTACTATGATGCATTTTTATTAGTCTGCGTGATATTAAACTGTGAACATTGTCTTTGGAAACTTTTTTTAAACAAGCAAAAAATGGCAAAATAATTAGATAATTTTTCTTAATAAAGTTAATTAAAACAGTTAAGACATGTCTAGTTATATTCTAAATTATCTTGCAATAACCTCACAACATTCTCAAAATGAGAAATATTAGACGTGTTGATTAGATTTAGGATGGTTTCTCTTGCTAAAATATAATTTTTGCCAGTGTAACACTTGAAGTCTGATTTGTTTGCCAGTTTACAGGTTTTCAATCATTACAATGAGAGGAATACAAATAAATTATAGACCGTTATAATTTTTTTCAATGGCCCATGCCAATATTCAGATGGCAGGATGGTTGATGTAGAATATACAATGATGTCTCTTTTTGCAAATATAAAAAAATAAAATAGAGTGTTGACTTGAGATGAGACTTGACTTGAGACACTAGGGGACGCTCTAAGATTGCTCTACAGCAGCTACACTGCTGAGGCTGCCTGCAGATGTGCCTGTAAATGTGAGATTTTTGTTTACTGGCTTGGCAGGTTAATAATTTAAAATTAAGCAGATGGTGCTGTTCATCTAAAAAATATTATATATACACAAAACTAAAACGGATTAATCAGTCTATCAGTGAACTAAATGGCAACACTTCCTATGAAGTATTCATAGTATTCATCATGCCTTAAGAAGCATTTATAATGCATTAAATGGCATATAATATGTATACCTTTGTATACCTTACAATGACTACCATTAAGACTGTATAATTACTCATAAACAGTTATAGCTAAATATATTTTGAACAATTTATAAAAAAATGATAAGACTTTATAAGTTTTCAAAATGCATCATAATATTCATCCATAAAAACATCACACATACTAATGTTGTAATTACAATAACAGGTTTGGTACACTTCACATATTATATGTTATATGCATGTTACAACATCCCATGTTTGACATCCCAAATTAACCATTTATAAAAGCATATAACAAAACACAATGATTTTTTTTTTAAACACTTGAAACGCACAGTCTGTAATGGAGCATGGTATAATGTCCATTATATGTTACATGTTTGTTTTAAATTGAGAAGTCAAAGCTATATGTTATAATGCATTTTAACAGATAATACGTTAAGTTAACCACACCCATGTTATAGAGCACTCCAAAACTAGTGTGTTATGTGTTTACAAATGTACGTTATGATGTACAGTGGTAACCCTACTTACGAGCATCCCTACTAACAAGTATTCCAGGTAACAAGTCGAGATCTCTGAATATTTTTGTTCCAGGTACCGAATAAAATTCCAAGTAACGAGTAGCATAAATTTGTTCAAGTATGCCAACCACTAGGGGCGCTGCGGCCGTAGCATCCCCTAGATGCTAGCGTAGAAGAAGAGGTCAGTCAATACCTTTGACCGCTGTCCAGTGAAAGTGAAAGTGCTAGTTAAAGTGATGCTAAGGTAGCAAAAGGTAGTGAACAAGAAAGTTAGATCAATTTAACTTTTACTTTTCATATGATAAGTGTAACCATGCCATACACGTACGCCCGTCCTCCTGTCCTCCTTAGCCGCCAGCCTACACGAGCGCCATCGTCGTCTCGTTTATTTTTTTAAAAACGCATATAAACACATTATTTAGCATATTAAAGTATACTGTGTACTGGTGGGCTGACACGGATTAATCCGTTTTACATGTATTCTTATGGGGAAAATGCATCCAGCTAACGAGCAAACCAGCTAACGAGCTCGGCTCCTGCACGGATTAAACTCGTAAGTAGGGTTACCACTGTATTATGAAACCAGTCTTTATGAAGTCTCATTACTTTATAAAAATGTTATATAACTATAACTACTTATGAGTAATTACACATGCTTATGAAAGTCATTCTAAGATATTATATGTGTATTTAATAAATTATAAAAGCCTAATACATGTATAGAAATAAATGTTTTTTGTATTCTAGCTGAAGGAGAGAGTTTACCTAAGGTGCAGTTTCTCCAAGCTGGCATCAGCCAAGTCATCATTAGCTCTCTGGTGAATATCCCTCTGAGTCTCAATCTTGTGGTCATCAGATAGTCCATCCACTTTATGAATGAACACTTCAAAGTTGATTTCAGGGTTGACTCTATATGCCCGAGATACTGTGAGATGGAGCCTGCCAAGAGCTTCCACGTAGTCATCCTATATATATGAATAAATAAATAAATAATTAAATAAAAGACAGAACAATTCTTCCCATTTTAAGAAAAATAAAACAGTGCACATGTATTGCTGTGCACAATGCTGCCATTTACTGCACATCAAGAGGATATTTAAGCTCCTAGCATTTCAGTGTAACAAGTTTAAACAGAACTAGGAACTTCATCAGTTTTGAGGAACAACAAGGTTGTGTTTAAACCTGTAGTACAGTTCCCTGGACAAAACAAAGCTACAAAAATTGAGTAGTTACATTTTAGCCCTGGTTAGTTAGCTTTCACACTGCCTTATGAATCATCAAACCAAAATGTAAAAACAAATTACGTACAATGGACGTATGATATATTTTGAAAGATAATATCAAAACAAAGCGCTACACTGTGGGGTTGCCAGGTTTGCAGTTTGGACAACATTTTCAGCTTGTGTGCAAAGGCAGTCATGGTTGAAAATTTAAACAGTTGCAAGATTCTGGTTCTTCAGGTACTTTAAAAAAATTGTACGTAAGAAAAGACTTAAAAGTAGTAACCAATACATTTTAAAAGACTGTATAAAAAAAGATTTTGAGTTCATTTAAGCTTATATAGGGTGGGTTTCTGATAGACACTGGGCTGGACAATATTTCGGGACATGGCAACCCTGGCCTAATGCATCTCGTTGGTAGTATTTACAGCAAATTAAGTCCCAGTAAGAGCTGCTAAAATGAAAAAATGAGTCAAAACGGTGGCAGAAAATCCTCATAAAGGATTTTACCAAACTGTAATGATAAATTTACTCCTGTGCTCTTTCCTTCCCCACAGTGGCAGCATTTAGAGTAGCATTACTTCCTGTGTTCGGTCCATTTAGATATCTCGTATTGTGTTCATACATAAAACTCACTGTGACAGTTTGTTTATAAATGGATTAAGATTGGCTTTAGGCCCACTTGTTTGTTGGGCACCAGAGTTAAGAAGGCAACATTCACACTTGCTCTAACAAACCGTGGTAAGGGACCAGTCGCACCATCCAAAGATGTCAAGTGTGAACACACCCTAAAAGGTCACCCAGATTGAGTAATGCAAGAATATTAATCATTTGACAGATAATATATTAATTTAGAGTTGCACTAAGAAATTAAAGTAATAAAATATTTCAATACCTTCAATACCTATACTTTTCAATATAGGTTCTAATACAAATAAGCTGCACAAATGTAACACTCTACTTACAACTGAAGAGTTGTGTATGGATTACATAGAGTATATTTAAAAACAACAATGTAGAAATGTGTGTTCTGTCAAATAAACACAACGAGAATGATGCATTAATGCATAGAAATACTTGGGGCCCTGAAATAGCCAGTGACCCCAAAAGCCTAGACATCTTCAAATGTTCACTTTATATGTGAAATGTTTTTTTGTCTCTGAAAACATCTAATGACCTAGATTTGTGGAACATTCAAATATCAGTTCAGGAACTTCCAGCTCAAACTGCACAGAAGCTGTGTCACATGTCTCAGCTTTATATACTTGAACCCAGTGCTTGTAATGATTCAGAAATTCATGGGAGAAACAGGTGACTGAACTAGGAATGAGCAGTACTGGCTTAATGAGAAAAATATGTTTGTTGAAAAATATGTTTTCCCATCATCCTAAATAGTCAATAAGTCAAGGCGTGGGTTAAAGTTCACACTACACACAAAACCAATGTTGCTAATAAATTATTAAACCCAACAGCAATCACCTAGATCTTTTGCAGATAACAGTATGCTGTATAGTGTTTTATTTACTACATGAACTATAGTATTTTATTAGCAAGATCAGATAAAATTCAATGACAACAAAAATGTATTTCATAACATTTCAGGGAAACTTGTATAGATTTGACCATGTTGATGATGTTTTTGTTTAATGCAATATTAACAACTATTTTCATGACTAAATCCAGATATTGAGAAGAAACATTTACAGTAACAGTCTGTAGTCTACATGCTTATCAATGTTCATATTTATCTGTATTATATATACACATGTTTTATGTCATTTGGATCTGGTATGAGAGTTGTGTTCCAGTTACTTGCAATTAGATGCAAGAAAATATGTAACATGCAAAATTAAAAATAATTCAAATAGACATTGTTTTTTATTATTCACAAAAACTGCAAACTAAACCTCTACAGACCTAATGAGCAAGTAACTGAGGCATTTTAAGTACTGAGCTCCTGCTATCTGAACTGTGCTAAACCATATCACAACACAACACCTTTTACTTTTATTATGCACTTATATATTTTGTTCTTCAGGTGTGTTGTAACTATTTTTTAATCTGATATGTTTTTGTGTGCTTTTATGTTTAGGCTGCAGTGATATTTCAGTTTCCTTCAGGATGAATAAAGTTGACCTAATCTAAAAAAATTAAAGGGAAGAAAAAAAAATTAATTCAATGTAATGTAAACTGCTTTACAACTACCTAAATATGGGTAAAATCTTTTTACCATTTACAAGGACCCACAGTGAGCAGTTACTCATGCATGAATTAGAACCATTTTGTAATACAGAAAATAGTTATAATCTTTAGGAATAATTCACTAGCTAATAAAACTGAAATAAAACTAACAAAATGCATTTTATTGTGCATTTGTTTAATAACTCCTTTTAACATGACTGCAAACGATTTGTGAGGGTGGTTTCTGACTGGATGCATGCAGCAATCAATAGAAAAGCAGAACAAAAGTCAGGATGAGTCAGCAGACCACAACAGAGCATGTTTTCATTGTGTGCCATTAAAAGCGACAAATTCTGGTACAATATTGTCATCATACCTGTGCATCAATGACAAATATCAAGGCTCCCGTTCCTCTGAATATCATCTCATAGTCAAAGGTGGGATCAAAAAAGTCCACTTGTCCAGGAAAGTCCCAGATCTGAAAGTTGACAAATGAGCTGCTGGAGATGTCGTCCTTGTAGATTTTATTTGTGCTCTCCAGAAAGAGGGTCTCATTAGGGGACATCTTGTGAAACACCACCTGGAGACAAACAAGGCACTGATTTAATCAACAGCACAGCAGCTTCATTCAAGCACATTCACAACACTGGCCTCAGCTCCATGTTGCACATCTCAGATGTTTACCTTATTCATTTCCATTGATAACTTATCAAGCTCAAAGGAATAGAACCTTTAACATACAAAAGCTTACTGCTGGTTTAAGACTTGCCTGTTACTCAAATGAGGATATTAGAAAAGTCTTGAATACTATGCAAAATGCACTAAAACTTTACATAAAAATAGCACCAGAAACAGTTATCAGTCAAAATAACATCGGCCCCAAAATGTGTCACAATCTCACTGCTCTACTGCGACCCACAAAAAGGTCCAACTGTGTATGTAATATTAAACTGCAATAACAGGATGTCTAGCAGATAGATTGATTGCTTTAAATACACCAACATTAAAGCACTTACCTGTAATGTACAAAGCATACTTATTGTTTGTTGGTAATGTTCAAGTGTCCCTGAGTAAGACACCTAACTCCCAACTGCTCCACGGGCACTGCAGCAAGTGGCTGTCCACTGCTACAGGTACATCTGTGCATGCTACCCCCCTAGTGTGTGATTAAAATACATAAGTACAACCACTTGAATAATTTGGCAAAAAAATGTTTAACTTACCCATATTCTTGGGTTCAAATAACGCAGAAATATATGATTTTTCAGGTTATTCTGGCTACTATGCATTCGTATACCTCTTGTTTACAGCTATTTCTATGGTTTGCATGCTTTGTATGTGACAACACATAGTATTCTGCACATGCCTAAATTAAAGACTACGATAGCCTTGCCGTCTGCCCTTGACACGTTTATTAATGTGCAGATTGGTTCTTTCTACTCAATGGTAGGACTTCTGTAGGACTGTCACCATGTTGATCATTACAGTCTATCCAATTCATATTTCAATCACTGACAAGTCTCCTAATATACAAAGTCTCTGGTTACAGAAATTTCCTTACAGGGATCAATTTTTTAAAAAAAGTTGTCTTTAAATTGGGCCATTTCGGAAGATGTTTACTGTCCATTTCTTTTAGTAAAGTTCAAATAAAAAATGTTTAAAGTTTGTAACACTTAGCAAATGAGAGATGTAATTATAAAACTAATCCACAATAACAATAATAAAAGTAGGCAAATTTAAGACTTTAAATTGACCAGAATTAGCATTTAAGCGTGTTGCAAATCCCCCATCGATGGTGGAGTGGAACTGAAGAAACTGATTAGAAACAATGCAATCCTATTCAGATTGTATTATATATACACGTTACCTCTGTAATTTTATTCCCATCCATATCCACAAAGTCTGTTTTTCTCATCCTCCTCCTCTCACTGAATTATCTACTGTTTTTTTTTAGCTAACTCGGAGCTCATCTGATCATTTTTGTAACGTTTAATTCAAATCTTTGTAATGTTAGTTAGATGTTGTTAAATAACGATTTTTGGCTTCACTTAGTCTCCTAGAGCATAGATTTATCAAAAATAAAACTTCACCAACCACAAACCAACACATATTACTGCTTTCAAAGAGTCAATCAATAATCTACTTGGTCTGGATGGACTTTGGTCTACTTGTCCAGACTCTACCTGGGAAAGCATTATGTGGAGGAAAAAGAAACTTAAGTGGATGGTAAAAGCGAGGCTAATTAAAGAGGTGATTATAATCACAGCTACATTTACAAGTCGCTGTGAGCTCTTTATAGTTCTGATTTTAAATGCTGTTACACCAATACAACTGAAAAATACACTAAATACAATAGACACAAGTCTTCAAGTATAATTAAGAAAATAAATAAGTGACTAAGCAAATAAATATGTGATATGATCATGTGATTGCAGACAACCAAGTTGGTTAAAAAATACAACCACCCAGAAAGTCACTCCTTTAGTCATTTTAATGCAGGTGTCTCATCACTGAGGACACCCTGAACAATCCTTTCACAACATAGGGCCAACTGTTATGAAGTACATAATATTAAACAGTAATAACAGGATGTGTAGCAGGTAGATTGTAAGCTTTAAATACACAAGCATTAAAGTGAATAACACCATTAAACCGCAATAACAACATTTACAGCAGATTTAAACAGAACAGTGTTGGTGTTAAAGCTCCTTGATGGGAATCAAACAAACAACTTAGCAACAACTTAGCTTAGCTATGTTAGCTAGAGTATAAGCCTATTCTCCACTTTCCAGTGTTTCCTGTTTGTTATCCAATGACAATTACTGACAGGAATGAAGTGTTTGCAATGAAGTAATGATTTATACCTTTAATTCAACAAGTTATGTTAGACACTGTGCTTCAAACTGCATGATGGGTAGCAAGTTTCTCGGAAGTGGTTGTATTTATGTGGTTTATGTGGCAAAATAAACATGCTTTTAGCCTTTCTGAAGATAATTTTAGCCTTCTTGCATGTAATTTTAGATCTGCCTAGGAGTTTCTACCCTTTACATCAATGTATCAACCTTTCTATGGTTAATTTTTTAATTGTATTCAAGTAATTCTAGTCTTATGGCCAGTTTGAGTGTTTTTAGCCTTTCTATTTGTGTTTTTAACCTTTACATTGATATATTTAAGCTGTTCTGTAGTTTCTTTTAACTTTTTATTGGTGTTTGTATAGCAGTATTAATAGTGTTTTAGTCTACAGATGAGTATTTATCCTGAGTGATTTTACCAGGTCTATGGGCGTTTTTAACCTGAATATTTTACCTTTTTAACAGTTGTTTTAATCTGTCTATGGTCTCCCTATGAGTGGGTTGAGTCTGCATATAAGTGTTTCACCCTTTCTACAGATGTTTTAGCTGATCTACAAGTGTTTTCAGCCTGTCCATTAATGTTTCAGCCTTCATATGGGTGTTTTAGTCAACAATGAGTGTTTTAGCTTTTACGTATTTTCAGCCAGAGTGTTTTAGTGGGTATATAAATATTTAAATATACAATTGTATCTAGCCCATCTATGAGACTTTTACCTATTCTACAGATGTTTTAGCCTGTCCATGAGTTGTTGTTAGCCTATAAGTACTTTCAGTCCAAGAGATTTAGCATGTATGTGAGTGTTTCATCTTTTCTGGAGTGTTTTAGCCAGCCTATCAGTACTGCACCCTTTCTACAGAAGTTTTAGCCAATCTACGAGCCTGTCCATGAGTAATTTTAGTCTGTCAGGGAGAGTTTTTGAACACAAACAACACAGCTGTTAATTGAAGATGTTTCAAAAAATGACGTTACTATTACAATTGAGGTATAAATTGCACACTGTTGTAATTATTATAAGAAATGTCACAGATGGACTATTCAGCCATTAACAAGCACTGTTAGCTGTTAGCCTGATAAGCTAAAGTTAGCACAACCAGTGTTATGGTTTCTCACCTTCTGTATGGAGGATTTTCCGCTCCTCCTCAGACCCATCAGTAATATTCTGGGTTTGCTGTCCGCCGGTACCGGACTGTCCTCTATATCGTTCTCCTCTCCGTAGCCGAAGTCTTTGGGGAAAGAGTCACTCACTCCATAACTGTCGGCCAGCGGCGGCTCCTCGTACTGAATCGACATCTTGACCCGACCCGACGGGATTTCTCTCTTTTTCTACCCCAGAAAATATTATTTTCACTTCACACACACTGATACACGCTGTCACAGCATTCAGTACTTATTTATCACAACCGGAATAAGCATCAAATCCCTGCCGAGCTATTAATAGAGGGGCGCAAAGTCGATCATGAGCGTTCCTCAGTGTTTCCCCCTGTTACGAAGTCACCACTTTAGTCCCGCCCCTTCGCGCTTATTGGTGACAACACCAAATATCCGTGGTTTGATTTGCTAAACCTAGTGTCAATCTTTAAAGAGGCCGAAGAGGCGGGCAGATCCGCTAGAGTCATGTGCTTTAGTGTCACCTGACAGGACTGGTATGCAATGCCAACCGCACAGGGTTGCCAGGTTCGCTGTTTAAACACCTCCTGTAAAATTTCTGGGATACTTTAGAATTTTGTCATGGCCGCTAAAAAGCTCTTATAAACATATACAATTATATAACAAAAAGCCGTAATAATGAGTTACAAAGATATAATAATGAGTTCAATTTTAATATTAATGAAAAAGACAATAGTAATGAGATAAAATGTCATATTAATGAGATACAACGTTGTAATAATAAGATACAAACATATAGTAACAGTAGAAAAGGAATAAATAGTGTTGTAGATGTCTTTAGGTGTAATTATTATTATTATTATTATTATTATTATTATTATTATTGTTGTTGTTGTTGTTGTTGTATGCTTTGCATGCAAATAATTTCTTAATGAGGGTATTTTCTTCTTTTACATTGTCTCACATTATGATAATAAGATTAATAGAAGAGTAGTAAGAGTAGTAGAGCTGTACTTTTTTTATATAAAGCAATTATAACTTCCCGTAGCATCTGTGATTGGACGGTTTGGATTTATTTATTTTTTTTATTTTATTTTTGATTGGTTTCAGATTGTGCAAGGCGGGTTTCCGTCAGATATTGGTCTAGAGAGTTTTTAGGACCTGGCAACCCTGAAACAGCACACCGCCTTCAAAGCTTTGAGATAAGACCGTATTGTATTTTAGTGCTCCTGGCTTAGAAAACTGAGTTATAAATAATATACCATTTCAGTCTAAGAATACGTGTTGTGATTAGTAGTCTAATAACGGTAATGTAGTAAAAGTTAGCCTGAGTCTGTGAAATACAGACTAATGTGTATCTGTGTAAGCACATTCAGAACAGGATAAACCAGCTTTCTCTTTGGAGGCTCCAAGTGTCCACTAGAGGCCCCTAGTGTTCAAATAGATATACACTATCTGTCCAAAAGTTTGTGGACACCCCTTCTAATAAAGGCATTCAGCTAGTTTAGGCTTGACACAGATGTACAAATGCACACACTCAGCTTGTCTAGTTTTTGTAGAGAATAGAATAGGACTAAACATGAACCTATAGGCACCACATCTAATGTCAGGCGTGGGCTAGAGAAGTATAAAGCCCCTGTGTTCTGTGTTCTCTGCTTCATCCAGTGATTTGGGGATGTGGAGAGGTGGTGGTGATCATCCAATATCACTAACAGTTTTTGTGGCTGAATGCAATCAAATCCTCACAGCAATGCTCCAAAATACACGGTCACCAATGTCTTGCTTACTGGGGGTGTTATTGCTGGAACTCTGCTTCGTGACATCAGATGTAAAATATTATGTACAAATAAAATAAATTTGACTTGACTTGACAGGAGGTGTGCAAATGCATGATGTACTTGTTTACAGTAAGTTTTAGTACAAATAGGAATATATTAATATTTATATTAATGCTGTTACAACTTTTATGAAAACATAAAGTCTGAAAAATACTGTCTTGGTGACTGAAGAACAGCCAAATAACACTCTTGTGCTCTAGAAACACATACATATACAAACCGGATTCCAAAAAAGTTAAGACACTAAACAAATTGTGAATAAAAACTGAATGCAATGATGTGGAGGTGCCAGCATCTAATATTTTATTCAGAATAGAACACAAATCACAGGTCA
>BRDA01043740.1:0-13553 GCA_036984385.1 Crenuchus spilurus
AAGGCAGTAGCGAAACCGGCCGATAGTTGTCAACCTGGGCAGGGTTGAGTGAGGGCTTTTTAAGTAATGGTGTCACCTGAGCCTGTTTGAAGGAAGACGGGAATTCACCGCTGGAAAGTGAATTGTTTATCACATGTGTGATGGCTGGATGGCTGTTTATCAAATGTTTGACAATTGTTCTTGTGGGACCAATCTTGCATACCTAGAATGTCTAGGGATAACCATGAAAAATGTGGGGCTAAATGAGAGTGGGAAAGTGCACTTAATAGGGTGAGAACATGCAAGGTCTTAAAATTCTAAACCAAACCCCAGACATGCTGGTGGAACTTAGCCAATTGATGTAAAATATAGCTCTGGAAAAAAATTAAGAGACTACTTCAAATGGCCAGAACCTCACTGAAAACCTCTGGAATGCGATTGAGAGCAAAATTGATGGTCAGCAAGTGAAAGCCAAGACGCTTTATATCTTGCACTATTTCTTTCAGCAACTTTGCACCACCAATCTTGTATTGCTGCTATTATTTTATCATACTAAATAGCTGCTACTGTGTGCAATATTGATACAGTATATGTTACATTGTACTACACTATATTATTATAAGTTACTATTGTTTTATATAATAACAGGTACTGTCATACTTATAAATGATACATTATTGCAGCAATATAGTATATTAAACTATTTATGTAGCAATATTTCTGTCATTATTACCATTATTTTATTATATCAGTGTTTTATATTTCATTATTATTATTATATTATTACTTTTATATGCCTTTAAAACTCATTGAATGTTTTATGGATGTTTGTTGTTTATGAATGTATGTGGTTTGGCGCCGTTTTTATGTTGTTAAGAGGTACCACTTGGAAGTTGCATCACGTACAATGACAATAAAGCTCTACTTTTTAAATTTAGCTCCAGAAGTGGCATAAAGTCACATCAATGCAAGAGAAAGAACAAATTAGTTTAATTTCATTAAATATTGATTTCAAAACTCTTCTAAGTTAAAACAATAGTGTATGATGTAGAAATAAACATCAACTTGTTTTCTATTAATTCGAGATCCAATACAACATTTTGGTTGTTTATATTCTGTAAATAAATAGTCTAAAAAGATGTTATTTTTATTTGGAAATTGAGAGTAATGTCTGCAGTTTATAGAATAAATGTAAAATGTTAATTTAACTCAAAGACAAGTCTACAAACCGTAAAACCCAAGAAAAACTATCATCTGCAGTGGTCTTGATATTTTCCCCCCAATTGCTGTATGTTTGAAGCATCACCAGAAAGACAACAACTTTGCATTACCATGTGTGTTGCTAGTTTTAAAAATACATACAAAATGACATATTTTACTCCTCTGCAATCCTGAAATATTAATTAAGGGGCTGTAACCTTGTCTAATATGATATGAGACCATGCTATTACAAAGTAAATAGCCTTTACACAAATAACTAAGCAAAAAGAGCTGAGTTAGTATATGTATATCAGTAAACTAATAAAATGAGCTTTTAGGGCTAATCTGCTTTCTCCTTCTGTATTTCAAAGCAAAAGGCTTGCATGACCCAAGCAATTAACCCCAAAAGAAAATTAGCAGTCCAGATAAGTCCACAACTTTCATTCACTAAAATGTCTCATTTGCTGCCATAAGAAAAGAGGAGCTAATCTGTCACTGACCGGCCACACTGCTGGTGTATTGTTTCAGTGCTGGAGGAGTCAGGAATTAGCATACATCATAGCTTCACGGTGGTTATTATAAATGAATTTTCATTAGGTTCGGTCTAATTCAGTTCTACATCAGCACACGCTGCCTCCCAGCAGAGGCTGCTGATTAATACCACACTCAGCTATTCTACAGAAATACAAATAGTAGCATAAGAAGTTTGCATTTTAAGCAGGAATGTGTATATTTGGAAAAAAGAGATTAGATGTGATTGAGACCGTTTTTAGAAAGTGAGTAAAGCCACTTTTGCATACATTATATGGACATTATTCTTCTTAAAATAAAGGGGAAAGAGAAAGCATTTTTGTGCTGGAGTCTACTGCTTGAATCTACTAAATTCTGGAGCATTGTAGTGAGGATTTGATTGCATTGAGTAACACAAGCTGAACATGCCCCTCACGCCCCAAATCATGCCAAAAGTATTAGATGGAGCACCATAATTCCAGAACACACCTTTCCACTGCTCCACAGCTCAGTGCTGTACTTATTCTATTGACAATACTTCTCTACAGGGACTACACAAGCTGTGTGTGTGTGTGAGAATTTACACATCTGTGTCAGCAAAGGGTGCAACATAAAGTAGCTGAATGCATTAGAAGGAGTAACCACAAAAATTTGGACATATAGTCTATGTACTTTTATATGAGAAGCCAGGGTCAAAATTCTGGAAGGATTGACAAGAATTCAAGACATTACAGAAAAGGTACATTACTGACAAATACATTACTCACATTTATAGAAACACCAACTCAAAACTGGTCCAACACTGCTGGCCTAAGCTAAACAGTATGGTTCATTTTTACTCTGACAGACCCAACATGTAGTCTAGGCAGATACTGGCTGCACTGTTCAAGATTTGGACAATTAAAAGAATCCAGAAATTGTCACATGCAGCTTTTGTAACATTCTATGCTAATGTGTGATCACTGCTTATCAATACCAACACAAGTCATGCAAAATGTTCATAAATAGACATCACTAGACTAATTAAACATGGTAGAGATGCACCACATATTCAGCAACCAAAAATCATCAGGCAAAAAATGTCAAAACCAACATTTTCTGTGTTTGGCCAAATATGTTAAAAAACCAAATAATTTGTACTGAACAATGAGGTTTTTAATGAAACTGACCTTCTTCTAGTTCCCAAACACAGAGGGAAGCTTTACTGCAGTAAAGTTAGTTTAGACGTTGTTTGACATTAAGAAATTTGCTTTCCCACACCAACAAAACACAGATTCACCAGCACAGTTACAGTTTGAAGACAAACTATAACCACAACCTTTACTAAACTACACTTATGATGAAGCCAGTATGCAGCCACTTAGCTTTCCGTTTCTGCTAGTGTGTGTTGGTTTGTGTTGTTTGGCTCTGATGGCTGCAGTGTTAGGCACCGTCTCACAATTACCAGAAGAAATATAAAGTATTTGAGTGCCTGTAGCCAATAATATTCACATTAAACACCTGTCTTACATCATTCATTTTAGCCATTTTCATGATTTTGTTTCATGTTTTTTTTATTAAATATAAGTAATAATGTAACAAACATGCACCTTCATACATCTTCATATATTTGTGTCTTGTTGTGTAAAAACATTAGTTTTATATACAAATTTACTCATAACCCATGTTATAACTCAAAATAACTCATGTTATTAAACCTAATTATGCCAAACCAGCTTATTAAAAACACATTCATTCCTTGTTAACAAGACTTATTTTGGGAAAAGTTTAGTTACTAATTTTATAATAATTTATATAAATGAAAAATTGTGCTCGGTATTCAGACAAATGTGTGGTTTTGTTTCTGCCCAAAACATTTTAATTTCTGTGTATTCCTAAAAGGCATGCCAGTAATCAGAATCTGACATTGTAGCAGGTTCTAATGTGATTTATACTTATACAAGGGCATGTTGAACAGCATGACATGAAAATATCAGTAATTATACTGCTGTTTGAGTGTGGATAGCACAAAACAAAACAGAGGACTTTGAACTATAGCTGGAAGCTGAATGACTTGAAAGGATTGAAGATCCAAGAGGAGAAAATGTTTTCAAGGCATTCGAGTGGTTTACAAGTTTTAGAGAAACTCAGTCAAACTTTGAAGATGTAGAACATGATCGCTTTAAGTGAAAAATTGTGTATAAAAGATAGCCAATCAGACTTGTTGGTTTATGACCAACCTAGCTTGCTTCTTCTTTCTTCACACCCTCTCACCCATGAATAATTACCATACATATGCTTTGCTGACAATTATGTACTTACAATAGAATTAACCCTTTTGCCATAATGTTACACAACATTTTCCCCACAATGCACCTGTAATTTCTAGTGACCAGCATAGCTCACTGAATAACTTGAATGTGGATAAAAATGCATTTTTACTAAGCAACAAACCATGGAAGCTTATGGTGTCAACATGCCCAATGTCACCACACTTCAAGTACAAACGTAAGTAAACAAACCTATTCCAATAACCCAGAAATGCAAGGTATGTTTATGTGCATGTTGTGCTCGTCTTCAAGCCTTAAGGCTACGTTCACATTTCAAGCCTCATTGCTCAATGCAGATTTTTTTGCTCAGATTGGGTTTGACTATCTTGACAGTTCACATTCTTACTCAACCTGTCTGTAATGTGAACGTATCCAACTCTGAAATGACCCGGATGCACACGCTGAGGTCATTATGCACGACACCAACAAAAACAATTAAAAAAAGGTTGTGAAAATGCAGTCATAGGTACAACTTTAGGTGACAGGATTCCGTGTTTTGTGGTTTAAAAAAAAAAAAAAAATTACAAAGTAGGATTAGAAGAAGCTTACTTTTTAAAGCTGTCTGTGATTAGACATTTTAGATGTTGGAATAATTTAAGGATTTTTCTTATATCTGGCAACCTTTTATTTGTGAAATGACTGATTGTACCAAAACTGGTAAAACAGACATGTTAGTAGCTGATGTGTGATGATGTTTTGCTCAGGAGGGAAGCAAACAGCTGCTGGACTGTACATGATCAGGTGGAGAAGGTGTATAAAAGCTAGTCGGCTGCTGTTGATGTTTTAGCAGTTCTGTGTGTAAACAGTAGTGAAGCCAGCAAAGGCTCAGCCCTACATGCATGTGTACATACAGGAAAAAAAGAGACATGAATTCTTATCTGACTGTTCACATTCAAGTCACATGTTCACAAATCAGATATGTATCAGACCACATATGAAAGTGACATCTTATTCAAAAAGATATTTGAACACCTTAAAAAAGGCACTTGAACACATTAGTCACATTAGGTAAAAAAAAATCTGATGTGTGTCACTTCAGTCCGGTAATGTGAGCGTGTCCAGAATCAAGTGTGTATATTACAAGCACAGTTTTGTGTAGCACTGACTGAGCTAACTTTGCTTAGCCACTAATGTGTTTGTTTACACAACAGAATTGATGCAGGTTAATGAAGTGTCTGAAATCATTTTCATTTCTAACACTACTTAGTGAACTAAATAGCCCATCCCTATATAGTGCAATGCTAACAATCAAATAGGTACATATGATAGAAACTCAAAGTTCTACATTCTGGAGCGTTGCTGTGACAGCAGTATATGGCTGTTTAGCCTACAAACATCCACAGCCCTGTTTTTGCCAACAGACATTTATTTCCTGAACTATAAATTGGCCCAAAACCTCTTGTATGTGAAAACATACTTAAAGCCAGATTATAATCATATATAGAAGGACATGATCACATATAAAAGTAGCAAAAATTAGTATGTAATCCAGTCTTTAGAATGCAAAATGTTAAAAGAGAACAAAGATACTTACCCATCCCCCCAGGTCCCTGGTTATCAATGCAATAAGGAAGCAAGAGGAGGCCAGCAGAGATGCTCGAACTGGGACAAACTGCATCTCCAGCAAACTGAGCTCACACACAAACCGGGCCAGGGTCAGCGTGTCCATGCCGGCATTTACACACTGCACACAAGAAACACACACCCTTGAACAACATGACAGCTTTTTTTTTACAACTGCATCAATGTGAAAGCCAGCTTGCAGTCCTGAAGAACACAGAAACATTCCTATAGGGGACAGTACACACATTCAATAGTGATTCGGCAGATTGTTACGGATTTGCTATCTCTCCTCATCCCTTATCTATCTTCACCCCTGCCATCCGGGATTTCAGAGGAGCTGTACAAGTGCTGCTCTTCAACACAACTCTACCAATTCTACCTCATGCTGATCTTTTCAGCTGCAAGACTAGAGCCTTATTTTTTTCCAACAGGAAGGTATCCACATAAAATGTGTTATTTTTATTGAGTACTGAAATGAGTATTAAACTATGTGAAAGCTGGGAAATGGCTGCATTCAATCAGAAAAGCAGTTTTATTCATCCATTACCTGTTCACTTACATTTCAGTGAGGAAGCAGGAAACTGCTTAACATCTTTCCATGATAAGGCTATGACTGTGCACAGGTTTTAGACACCTACACAAAACTACAGAGCTGGGTTCTATCTCTAAGACCCAGGTTCGATTCCTAGTGATGCCACAGTCTTCTGTGGGTTGGGAGTCTGAGAGAGTACAGCTGGTCATGCTATTATTGTGTGGGAAGAACAATTTAGTTTCTCTCACTGTCAACACACAACCAAACAAAACCCTTATAAGCAATGTTATGACTGCAGAACAGATCGGTTTGCACGTGTCTACATGTGTCAAGTAGTTACTGCCTACACGTGCTACAGAGAAAGCATGACGGTTCACAACCTCACAAGATAGCGGGATGGAAATGTTGACAAAAATGTTGAGCATGCTAAAGAGAATAAACATTTTGCATGCAATCTCTCATATTCAATAAGGCCCAAGGAATGGTCAGGTCAAATCAAATTCATTTAAGTAGTTTATCCATCAGTACAGCTGAACATCCAAACCACATCTGGTTTCTAAATAAAACAAAACATCCATTGGATTCATCGTACACTGGAGCTACAATGCTAATAAAATTGATTGTGTAACAGACGAGTGTTATGCTTAGCTACTTTAGCATGATACACTAAAGGACAAAAGGTATAGTGACAATCAAGAGTATTAGAAAATTAATCCTGCTTTGTTTTTTTAGAGTAACTCATTACTGTCCAGTGAAGACTTTCTACTAGATTTTGGAGCATTGCTGGCAGGATCTGATTGCATTCAGCGACGAGCGTTAGTGAGGTCGGGCTGTTGGAGATGAGGTGGGATGGCGATCGTCCAACTCCCCAAATCATTCCAAAAGTATTTGATGGAGTACCTTCATTCCAGAGAACACAGCTCCACTGCTCAATGCTGGTTTCATACCCTCTGGCATTAGACATGGTGCCAAAAGTTTCATCCGAGTCCTGTTCTATTGGCAGTACTTCACTACAGGGACAAGACAAGCTGTGTGTGCGCATTTGTACATCTGTTAAAGCAATGTGAGCAACGTAAAGCTGAATGCATTTATTAGAAAAGGAAGTCCACAAACATCTGGAAACAGTGTAGCTCTGCCACTAAAGAAGCAAGCTTCAGACAACAAAAACTTCAAAATAATTTGAATAGTTCACTAAACCATTTCAGTAAGGACCAGAGTGATGATATAACTATTGATGCAGTGATACAAGCAGCATAGCAAACCCTGTGACTGAAGCTGAAAGCCATTCATTTGTGTGCTGTAATCAAGCAACGTAAGGGGACATTAAATTTGTGAAACCACTGGCCGTTAAATAGAAGGTCATAAAGTGTAAATACAGCAGTGTATAAAACAAGTTCTGTGGTTGTGATGTTGCGGTTCTAAGCTTCTGGCTTAATTACAACACTTCCAAAAGTGTTATGACCCATCTGCAGCAAATTAACCAGAGCCCAACATATTTATATTCATCAATAAAACTACAAAGCTGGAACATATTCATGACCTTGGAACATTCTAGTTATATTACCTGTTGTGAGATCTTGAGATCCAGTACAGCTAATACACTAACCAGACCCATCTATGCTGCGTAGCTTATCATGTCTGTTTATATTTCATTCCATGCACTGTAAGCTAATGATCCTTCCACAAACTTCCACAATGTTTCAGAATGCAGATGCCCAAAACCTGAAAATGCTAATCCAGTAATTTGTTCAGGAAGCTTGTAGAACTCACACATTTTTGACGTGTTCACTCACCTTGGCATAGCGGCGCAGAAAGCGGTAGGGAACGGGAATGTTGATGTCAAAGTTCAGTGCCTGGAGGACGTTTGCTTCCATGGTGATGAGCTGCGAGCGTTTGTATGCATCATCACAGATATACAGAAAGTCATCAACACAAGGTGGGAGTCGCTCCTGAAAAAGGAAATTCAAAGTGTGCACGCACAGTCCAAAATGAATACTTGCCAAGTGCCAGCCTGCATTTAAATTTCTCCTTTGGAGACTGCATTTCAGAAACCTCCAGCCGCTCTGACGAGCAAAGAGAATAGCTTTTGCGGCTCGAAGGAAAATGTTGTGAATAGACGTGACCTTTTCTCTTGTGCTCTTTTAATAGGTTTAGCGATACCATGCTTTCCACTGACCCAATCATTATGTTAGGAACACTGGCACGTATCCAAACATTCAATATTTCCCACAGCTACAGTAGCTGAAAGCCATTGTTCTGTGTGCTGTGGCTTAGGTGACATATAAAATGTTAACAGCACAGTTAAGTAGCTAAACCTAACCATGCAGAGACATTAAAGGTATGAGACTACTGGCAGTGTAAAGGAAAGCTACCACTGGTAAAGACAGCAGTACCTTAAAACAAAGCAAGATAGCAAGATTTTAGTGCTGGTTCAAAGAAAATGTATCTTCAGATCTTGGTTTGATTTACAACACCTCCAGAGAAGTTGGCAGTAAATTTGCTAAAAGCAAAGCCAAACAACACATAACATACTTACAGTCAATAAAACTGTAATCCATCATGAAAGACATTCAAATGCCAAATTAGCCGTTTTCATATCTCTCACACTCAATTAGAGCCGCTCACTTAGCTGAGCTTTGTCAGAATGGCAGCAGCTACGACAAAAAACACTAGTAAGAAAATGAGAAACGTGGTCTGGACAGTTCATGCTACTGGGAAGATGACCAGAACAAAATGATTTATCACCTAACAGACTGCTTGGCAAGTTCATGAGTGCAAGTGTAACATCTGACAATTTATGTTTTATTTTGGCAAAATGTGAGAAATATCTGAATGTATTTCAAAACCTCATCCCCTCATAAGGGAGAGCATCAAACTGCCCTGCATACCTAGGCTACATTCACATCACAAGCCACATTGCTCAAATTAGATTTTTTGCTCAGATCAGATTTAACTATCTTGATGCTTCACAATCACAAATGTAAGTGATCTGTGTCTATAATGTGAACCAATCTGTCCCTGAAACAGCTCACATCCACACATTCATACATGTATGCACGTTGCCTTCATCACCATCAACAAAAAGAGTCACATTTGTGCCGGGTTGCCAGGTTTGCAAAAATACAGTCGCCGGTAAAACTGTTTTTTTTTGCACTAAATAAAAGAAATGGAATGAGAGAGTAAGATTTGAAGAAGATTTACATTTTTAAGCTCACTGCCATGTCAGTTTAGATTTAGAGCTAGTTTCTGTTTGTGTAGTGTGACTTTCTGTTACAAATTTAGTAGGAAATTTGGGGGATCTGGCAACCCTGTATTAGTGAGCTGACTGATTTGAGTATAACTGATGTTAGTAGCTGATGTGTGATGATGTTTTGCTCAGGAGGATAGTAAACAGGTGGTGGACTGGACATGATGAGGTGAAGGTGAATAAATGCCAGCTGGTTGTTTTAACACCGACATGAGTAAACAAGAGAAGCCAAGGCTGGCTCACCCACTACACACATGTGTACAAGCAAAAAGACACATTTAAGTCACATGTCCACAGATCGAATATGTATCTGATCTACAGCCACATATGAAAGTGATTAAAATCTGATTAGAAAAGATGGGATTTGACACATTCACACAGCCCTGAAAACATCAGATCTGAGTCACTTCAGCCTGGTAATGTGAACGTAGCCATAATGTAGACTAGGCAAATGCAGGTGCACATATTTTAACACAAGTGGACAACGAATGACTGACAGGTACAAGGTAAATCACAATGTAAATAACAATAAAAATGAGCATTTATGTGTTTCTCACTTCAAACTTGCATGCGAGCAGCATGGCTGTCGAGCCGATGAGCTGCAGGGATTCTCTATTGGTCCGAGTCACAGCCAGGTAATGATCAGTCATCTTCACTGCCAGGTAAAGGGTCTCATGATTCAACTCAAAATTCTCCTACAAGAATAAAATTGAGTGTCAGAGAGAGAGAGAGAAAGAAAATGACATTGTCTTGCTGTGTGTCTGAAGGGAGATCATTTAATGACTTAAAACCTACTGCAGCATTAGCACATACTAGAACAGATATTTCAGCCAATCGTAACAGCTCAGCACTCACCTGTACCTCCACAAGCCAGTCCACAAGAATAGCTCTCATGTTCTCGTTCAGACTCGGCTGATTGTTCATGTAGTCCGGTAACACAAACTTCAACTGAAGAACAAAGTAAAGGATTCAATTTGGGACACTATTTCTCCTCAATAAAAAAAAAAAAAAAAGATTCTGTCTCATGCTGTCTTTGAAAGATAAAGAAGGTCAGATTCCATAGCTGTGGCCCGATCTGCTAGTCAAAAAAAGTCTATTTAATTAAAAATGTAACCTGCCACAAAAAGTAACATATTCTAAGCTTTTTTTCCCCACTGTTGAAAACTAAAAATCAGAAACCCAGTAAGTCAAATGTATCATTTGTGTAATAGACATAAAACATGACAATTTAACTTTATGAATTAAATTATGAACAAGTAAATTTTTTCCTGATATTAAAATATTGGATACTTGATACTAATACTTTAATACTAATTATGCATCAAAGAAGGGAAATTGAATGTTCTGTTCAAGTTTTTGGTAGAGCACATTTGAGTCACTATATCTTATTTGTAGGTGTTAAACTTAACTCAAACCTCAGTTTGTAGTGCCATCTCTACCAGTTGCTAGAGGTATGTTTGCCTAAAACACCCACTAGAGAGGGTTGTGTTGTGATTTTACCCTAAAATGCCATCTAAACCATTTGGTAGAGGTGTATAAAAAAAAAAAGGGGGGGGGGGGGGCTATAAATCTGTAAGATTGTTAATTTCATATAGGTTCAGTGGGCACCATCCCTTACCTATAATCCTAATGACCACAGTGTCAGATGAGCAAATAAAATAAATAAGAACTTACCTCTCGGTTCTTTAGGTAGTCAAAAATGTCTTTGGCATATTCTGGTGTCTGTGTGCAGTCAGTTGAAGGATCAGAGTCGATGTCAAATTCTGGGGGTACCTGGAGGGGGAAAAACAGCTAATTCCACATGCAGAAATATCTGAACAATTTATTGCTGCTTTGAACTTCTCAAACATTCCTGGTCTTCACAGAAGTGTCCCTATTTTTTTAAGCCTTTCTCCTGCAGCACTTCTGAGCAGTAATTTATCCTGATTTCTTAATGACAAATCAAATGGACATTTCTCAGTTTGTGTGGGCTAGGTGATGTGGGCCATATCTGGCAACCCAATGCAGAGGTGTGCATGCACAAATAATCATGTCTGAGAAATGTTTTTGTGAAAGCAGTAAAGTAAACTTTATGTACTCTTCACCTGGAGTGAACACATTCCACCCTCTGGACTGTTGTTCGCCACTTAAAACCATTTCCTCTTGCAACCAATGTGCTTTTGCAAACCTGGAAAATGTTGGCAGGTATGATTTAAAGTGTTCAGTGTGCCAGTGTTCCTTTTCCTTGGCCTTACCTGAGGAGGTAGCAGATGTGGGGGAAGGGGAGCTTTGGAAAGGGGTTCCTCCGGTTTCTTGGCTGGAGACACTTCCTTCTCTAGCTCCTGAAATTGATCCTCAGAGCTGACAGAAGCCAACCTGTAGATGAAACGGAGGATCATATTATAATCTCACTACGATGAAAACAGTAACAGGTCACCTGCAGAGTCATCTGCTTTGAACAATGTGTGGAAAAATAAACAGAACTGAAATTACAGTTGAATGTACCAATTTAAATCATAAAGCCTAGTGCACAAAGGTGGCATAGAAAGTTACTTTTTCAGGTTGGCCTCATTCTTGGCAGTCACTGTCTTCTTCTGCACCTTCTTGGCCAGATTTTTCTTCTTCATGGGATTACTAAGCTCAATCTTGTGAGCCTAAAAGACAATGGGAAATTTGTTAGCCAGGAGCATTGCAAACAAGTATCTTCCACTCACATCTGGTACACAAAAGAGAATAAGACATCAGGCTCCACAAAACAACTTGTTTTAATAAAGAAAACCTGTTAATAGTGCAAGACCACAGACAAAGGGCCCATCATGATGATTTACATATAAATGCACCTCTACAGGAATCCCAAGCTCACCAAGGAGGATTCACCTAAAGACAGTGATTATGTAAAGTTGATCAAGGTGTCTTTCTTTTGAATGTTAGGAAAGGGAAATCCCAAATTAAGCCCACAAGTTAGTGTGCATTTGAGAATTGTACAAAGTCTGTACAAATGTGTGGAAAGTAATTTGGAACAGGCAGCACTTACACGCCTCACACTGTCTTCATCACTATTAAACTGAAGAGTCAAAAAACACTCAGACACAGCCTAGTCAAGCAGATAAAGACAAAATGAAAAATGTGCACACTGAAAACTAACAAAATCTTTGGCATTAGTGCATCAGACTTACATTAGTGATGTCGATAAATGCAGTCCTTTTCCTGGGGGCACCCTGAGGAGGAGATGTTGATCGCTTGACCTCAGAGCCATCCTCCTGAAACACAGATAGGATTGACATTGCATGTACGTAAGGCATTTAATGATTTCAAAGAAACAAATAAACAACATTCAAAACAAAATACTGAAATTTAAGTGTATCGCCAATATTTCTAAGTCTGAAAGGTCTTGCTGAAGTGAAACTATGGCTGCTCATTCATGGCAAAAATCATAATCATGATCATTTAAGTAAATAATGGAAGCATAATTGCTTAACACCATTACTACTTGACACATTTATAAAATAAATAGAAATACAAAACTGAAGACGGTACAATAATACAACTGACAGAATTGTGCTGATACCAGAATTCTAATTTCAATAACAACACAAAGTGTAGCATCACAGTACTTATCATTAGATCAATATTGAGGTTACAAATTTAAAACACACATCATTGCATTTAAAGTCAAATGTGTTTGCCAGAACACAAACCATTTTATAGATTTACCAACATATGGCCTTTTTTATTTAACGTCTTCAATCCATTCAGAACTTTACAGCTTTCAACAAAACGCAGCACAAACAGTGCTTATATACATATTAAATGAAAAATTTATACTTAATACTCAAAACTGATTACCAGATTTGAGCACTGAAACATTTTGAGTACACAGTGCAACATCAGAAAATTAGATTATGAAAAAAGTTCATTGTTGTTGTTTGTAATTTAATTTCAAATGTATACAGTCATATCTTATATTCATTACATGTAAAGTGATATTTCAAGCCTTTTTATTGGCTTATAGCTCAGAAATCTAGAACAGGGGTGTCAAACTGATTTTCACAGAGGGCCACATCAGCATAATGGTTGGCCTCGAAAGGCCAGATTAACAGTATGAATGGCACAAAATGCAATATAATTTAAAATAAATGAAACTACACCTTATGTTGTTAGATATCTATTTCTGTATACAAACCGGATTCCAAAAAAGTTGGGACACTAAACAAATTGTGAATAAAAACTGAAT
>BRDA01043743.1:0-23806 GCA_036984385.1 Crenuchus spilurus
ATTGACATTTGCCATCTCCACATCATTGCATTCAGTTTTTATTCACAATTTGTATAGCGTCCCAACTTTTTTGGAATCCGGTTTGTATATTAAGAAGAATTGACACTTGTTGTCCAAGCTGGTCAGATGCTAGAGGCGCTGAGGAAATCCAAAATGAATGGGCTTGTATGGAGTTTTGTGTAAAATTTATAAATTGTTAATCTTCTTAATACAAACTAATGAACTGTTTTTCATGAAGAGAAAACAAATCAGCTCCACTTTCCTGATTTTACATGTCTTTAAACAGTGACTTGGCTCTGCTCAGCACTCAGTAGCCAAAATCATAGTGTTTTATTGCACAAAACTGGGCTGGATTACAAAAATACAGTGTTTTCAAAGATGATGTTATTTGTAAACTTTCAGAAATAAATTTTTAAAAATAAGATTTTCTTTCAATGTTTTAGCTGTTTAGCTCCATTCATGCCCATTCAAAGAGGACTTACTCACCCTTGAATGCTTAACTTCACTTTTTTTAATATACGTGTTGAACAGGAACATTATGTATTTTAGTTACTTTTCTGCCATACAATATACACAAGTAGTGGAAACTCTTCCATCCACACCAATTAGTAAATGGCTCATTAAATTTTTTTTTTTTAATTAAAAAAATAAAAATTTAAAATTTAAAATTTTTGGTCTGTGGTTTGTGAAGATTTTTGATGGTTTTGTTCATTAAAAGACTAAATGCAGCTAATAGCAGCAACCAAAAATCTTCTAAAACACAGATTGCCTTAAGGATATGATGAAGTGATCAGACGAGCTCAGAGTCAGCTTAAAAAAAAAAAAAGGACAAGGATGAGGAACAAAAACTCGGCACATCCAGACAAATAAAAATCACAGAGGACCTCCTGTAAAAGACAAAATGAGCCTTTGTCTTTTAGTGTAATTCTAATGCACTCTGGATAGGGTGACAGTCTCAAATTATGGAAAAGGTCCTGTGAATTTGTTAGGGCCCTATTCATAACACTACTTAAAAATAACGAGCATGCAACATAAGCCACATTAAGCCTAGAAATTATGCACTCTGTATATAACTATATCTTTTATTTCTTTATTTCTAAGAGATTATACACAGAACAAACTTCAGCACATTTTAATCCACACTTGCTGTTCAATTGCTTAATTTAGCATTATATTAAATAGTACATGGTTTATTTTTTAATGCGTTAAATTCAGAAAATAAACAGAAACTGTGCACTTAAACATGCAGAAAATATTCTTATTTGTTCCCTGTACCTTATATCTTACTTTTTATTTTTAACCAGACATGTCGTTTGACCAGAGCTGGTCAGACTAATGCATAACACTGTACATATATACAAACTTAAGCTTCTCCAAAGTATCTTTAAGTCATTACCAATGAGTGACTACAACAGAAGTAGAATCACCATCAATCTCTGCTTGTCAGAAAAAGCCTGTAAAGCTGTCCTTCAACACTCACTTAAGAAGGTGGCTAAAGTGTTTACATTATGTGGTCACAGCAAGTGTTAACAGAATCCCCATATAATAGGCCTGTTGTACATTCACAATGTATCATGTAATCATTCCCCTGTCAGAGAAGTCAAATTAGAGTAACAACACGGCTCTTACAGTGTGCCAGTGCACATTCTCAATGAAGTGGAACCATGACCTCCGAAATAACCAAAGTCCAAGACACAGGATGTAGATAAGTGACCAAGCCTGAAATCTGCCTTTTATTAAATTTTTTTTTTTTTTTTAAACTTACATTTTTTTAAATGTTTTTAGATATTCATACGTTCAAACAGACTTACATTGCAAAAACATAAGTAAAATAAAAATTAACTTAGGAGTAACATTACTAACAGAGAAAAAAGGGGGAAAAAAAGAAAAACAAGGACATACAGGAAAAAATCACATACATATATTCAAAAACATCTACATTATGTTTTCTGGGTCAGGTCGATGCATTGTCTCACAAAAGGTGAAAAGAGGGGTTTTGTGGGTGAACTAGGCAACCCCAAACAAAACAGTCTTATTTCACAGCATTTTCCTGAATATACCAGTCCCATTTCTGCCAGTTGAAATCTGCCCTTTAGATCAACAGTGACCCAGTTATCACTACTGACCTACACATGCTCCGCCCACAAGTGTGGTCTTCTATACCAACCTTCGACACGGTTTACGGCAAATCCAGAAAGTCCAATATAACACAGTGAAAGTCTTTTTAAGTCCATCTTCTTTACCTTATTTTAACGTAAACAATCCCACTTTTTTGCTTAGCATTGCTACACAATGTTGAAGTTTATTAAACTGGTGGGTTTCTCAGTTTAGCCAGGTAACGCAAGTACAAAGTCAAACCTAACAAACTACAAAAGATAAACAGAATGTTCCTATTGGACAAACCTCAATGTTGGGTTTAGGCTAATCTAGCTAACTGACAGCGCCATCTAAAAATCTGAATTTCATGAAAATGTTAATTGTTAAAATAAAAAAATATGTCACTTTACACAACATATGCGATGAATATGACGTTTTTGAATTAAATTATGAACTTATTCACAATATTCACATTTTTGGAGATGCGCTACTGGCTAGAAATCCTGCTTTATAGAACAAGTCCTAGGACAATGTTGTAGCTAATCAATACAGTTGTAAACAACAGTAACAAACTTGCCATGCTAATTCAACTCCAAAAAAAAAAATGGCCAGTGGATCATGGTCTAGAAGCCCTTGAGCACAATTGTTTTTGGAAGCCCCTTAAAATCTTACAATATCACAAAAATATGTAGTATGTAAAATAAGTTCTTAAGAGTTTAAACAAGAGTCCATGTTTACTTTGAGCAATGCAAATTTGTTTCCTTTTACTTGAAAAAGAAAACCGTTATAAATATATATATTGTGTCCACATCACAACAGTTTGTCCTTCCTGTGTGTGGTGTTTCTGACTAAAACCTTGAGTCATGTTCTGAGATTTGTTCTTTTTTCTTTGAAGCTGAACCGAGTCATGATGCAAAAGCACAAATAGTTCTAAATATTTCACAGGATGCACTAAAACATGCCATTTTCAATCAAAATCAAAAAGGGCCTTGAAAAAGATTAATTTCATTTATTTAGTCATTTCTAACATATCCAATAGCAGTTTGTATAGTACTTCTGTCAAGCCTTTTCAATATAACAGTGAGGAATTACAATAAAATATTTGGCACTACATAATGACTTTCTGAATTATACAAAGTACACAGTGCTACATGTGGACACAATACACTTCACTGAAATGTGTTTCTGAATAATCAATAATACAATAACTATTTTCATGGTCTGATCTTTACCACAGAATATTTTATCAAAACATTCAACTGAACAGTTGTACTTAAAGTAAATCGATTTGAATAACTCCACTTTTCTTTCCTTCAACAAGAACATCTTTTAGAAAACATAATGAAAGGGTAAGATTTGGATCAGATTCAAACCTAAGACATCCCACCATTATTTTAGTTTAAGCGTGTCAGTTTGATCAAGGGCAGGGTTGAGTTACACACACATAGTTTGTTTTCGTGAATTGTGGGGACATTACATAGACTTACTCAAACCTTAAACCCCCAAACTTTTCCTACAAACATCTTCAGCTTAATACTTTGTAGTCGCAGCTTTGTAGTTTTGCAAGAAAGACAGGTTCCCACAACCTGAGTGTTTAAATGGGTTTTGGTCCCCACAACATAGCATAAACCTGGTACATACACATCGGTAGTACTATATTATAGTGCTGGGCGATAAAACGATGTCGATTTTTTTCACAATGTTTCCCTTCGATGACGATGATAAGCCTGGACAATAGAATTCGAGAAGCATTAAGGTTTGTTTCCATTTCGCATCTAAGCAGCTTGACAGTGAGTTCTGACGTGTAATAATGCTGCTTGTTAGCTCCTCTTCCCCAGCGCCGCCAAATGTTGTGTTTAGACAAGCGTGTGATTGGCCGGGCGAGAGAGCTCGAGGTCGCTGTGCGCTCGTCTTGTTTGTGTGAGAAGAAGGAGGGGGGCTCGCTGTGTGTGTGTCAGCCGGAGTACTAGCTAGCATTAGCATATTAGCTTGGCTCTCTAGCCTGTTATTTTGGAGTGGCTGCGGCTGACAGCAATCACTGTAAGTTTTAACAATAAAGCGACGACTTTAAACGTCTTTCTCATCCATCCTTTTAACGCGTCCAGCCGGACGCTACAATATTATGTTCTGGCAATAAACATTTTAATATTTTAAATAGTAACATTTCATGTATTCAGTCTGATGATTTTAGAAAGTTGTTTAAAACTATGACAGTGTTAGAAAATTTAATATCGTGATAATTATCGAGATTGATCAATATAGAAATTTTTGGCCATATCGCCCAGCTCTACTATATTAGTGAGTACATTCTATTAATTTGTGTAATTGATTAAAAATAAACTTAAACCTAAACTTAACCTTAGCAACCAAAGGTTCATTCCATGAAAATGGCACATATCTTGTGAGGACCAGAAATATTGTCCCCAGTTTTACAGATCAGACGTGCATTCCTATCATTATGAGGACTTTCAATCCCCACTAGAGAGAAATACAAGGACACAGAGAGAGAGAGAGAGAGAAAGAGAAAGAGAGAGAGAGAAAGAAAAAGAGAAAGAGAGAGATATTACAGCATCAGACAGAATGAAGCTTCACATGGGTACAACTCAGTTCACCTTCATTCTTACCAGAGAGTTTTTCTAAAGAACTGGATCATTGTAAATGTAACATTAGTCACACTGTAATGAAATTAAAACGCTTTAATGATGTTGCAACACATCAACTTTGAAAGCCCAAATTTGTATCTGCAGTGGATTGTCCCCAGTGTTTCCCCTGAGCCTTGTGGTTTGAGACTCCCAATGATTCTGGCACTCGCCCGGCCAATAATCCATCCCTGCTTTGCCACGCACACATATACTGTGATATGCACTGAAAACATATCATTTAAAATGAGCAATCCACTCTACACTGAGGTTGAGATTCTCATTAGGTTAAATGAGATTGTTGACCATGTTCTGTAAAGTCTGTCCAACTGCTGGCAGAAATCAATGTATTGCATACACTCCTAGATTTGAAAAGCACTCGTGAACATTTGCATTTAAGAAATTGATCTGGTTGGGTTTCTCCGCTACCGTCTCAAACTTAAACAGGCTCCATAACAAGTGTAATGTTCATTGGGAGCCAGTACAAGTGAACACAAACACAAACAACAATAGTTACAAATGAACACAGGCTGCCACTGTAAAAAAGAATTTGTTCTTAATGACTTGCCTGGTTAAAGTAAAGGTTAAATAAAATAAAAAACAGGAAATAGATAAAAACACTGCACTCAAAAAGCCATCAAACACTAAAACAAAGCTGTAAACAAAGCACTTCAAAAAATACATGATAAATTTCCCCTTCAAACAGGTTATCATAGGTCTCCCATTTAGTACCTGTAAACAAACCTCAACAGTAGATCTTTTTGATTTTAAAGTCAACATATCAGTTCAGGAACCTCATACACTAGTAAGTCAGAGTGGACTTGGCTGATCTGGGCCTGTACTCATAAAGACTTTCAAATTAAGTGTGTAGATGTAGGATCCGATTCCTGCCTTGTTTGTTTTTGTATTTGTTTAACCTTTTATTTCACTAGTGAGCCCCACAGAGGCCGACAGATCACATTTACAAGGGAGATGTGGCTCCTTCATTCACAGTGACTCTAGGTCAGCACTCTTTAAACCAGAATGCTTTGAATACCAGCCCAGATCGTGGCCTGGTTCTGTGTATCCTCTTAAATCCACATCCAGGAATCATTGCTAACCACCACAGAGTTAATCTCCATGATTATAGGTGTTCCATAGCATTTCATACACACAATGATCCTTTCAAAAGGCTTACTTAGCAGAAGGATGGCTATCTGAAAGGTCATTCAATTAATGTTGTGCTAGTAATCTAGGCAGAGACACATAAACGTCCGCACCAGCAGCTTACGTCCACTGTTTGTTTCGCTAGCATCTTCTTGACACTCCAGTAACTGACATGCAAGTGACACAGATCCATTTGTTTACCATTTCCTATTTATTCCTTCTCATAATCTTCCTCTATCTTTAGATCAGTCTTTCTCCATCTCTCTATATACAGCATGTTGATCACTCGGTCTTCACAAGTGCTGCATGTGTGGCGTGTGGATGTCTATGATTCAGAGTGTTGTGTGTGTGTGTGTGTGTGTGCGTGTGTGTGTGTGTGTGTGTGTGTACAAGCTAGACAATCATTTATTCTACTATGATTGAACACATCCTTCTGAAAAATCAATAGTTTGAATTATGGCTGCCTACAATCATCTGTATGGATGGGCAACATATGGGTACTATACAACATGGCTAGTGGGTATCTGTTAGCTTTGTATAACAGGATAAAGTAGATCTGGTAAAAAGTAAAAATAATCACTGTAGTAAATAAACTGAGACCAGGACAAGGTGCCAATCTATCGCTGAACACACACACACACACACACACATACAACTTCATCTGACTGCCATGTTTTTTGGACTGTGGAAGGAAACCAGACACCCTGGAAGAAACCCACGCAGACATGAGGAGAACATGGAAATTAAACCAAGGGTAACCACAACTGTAAATATCAGTGGACTACAACTACAACTCCAACAACTTACTTATACACCGAAGATGAAAAAGACTTTTTTTTTGATTGACACATAGATATCTATGAAGTAGATAAATTAAAAAATAATAATAATAATCACGGTTCTATATCAGTGCTCTGGATATGGTAACAATATTGACTGTTGATTGACAACCTGTAATAGGGTATCTTCAACAGCCAATAATAAATTTGGTTGATTTTGTGATAAATGCTCATTTTCAGATTAAATGTTTTTTTTTTACACACACAATTATGCAAAACATCTAAATGTTTGGCAACCAGGGTACAAACGAGATAACAGGTTTTCAGGTTATTGATTATACAAAATTAATGGACATGCAAATGTTGATGTTATGTACTGCAGTATGTTAATAATCAGGTAACATTACACATTTGTTGACTTCTGTCAACCATCTCACAACTCCCAAGTTGAGAACCATTGGTTTACATCCATGTGAGCTTTCAGGAATTCCTCGTATTATTTGTGAGGCATACTTTAAAATTTTTACAACACTGCCTTAGAAAAATGCTTTTATAAATGCAGGTATCCTACTTATTTGCATCTCATTAAGTCAGACATTTAACAGTGGAATACATTCAAATTCCAACAAGTACATTTCACAACAAACAAGCAAATAACAACTTCAATTAGAGATGAACCGATATGGAAGTTCAATACCATAATCGTCAAAATAATAAACCGACTATGGTCGATACCGATACAATAACAATTACTACCAGAGTGGCCAGCAGAGGATGATGTGTTGTCAAGAAGTGGGACATTTCCCACTTTACAAGCTAAAAATAGGACACATGTAAAAGATGGAATTTTCAGCCAGAATTGCAGTACTGGACTGATAATATTTATGAGTTCTTCCATTTATCTCCACATAATACAATCAGCTGACATATTAAAATGATAATATATATTCAAATACATTTAAATTTCATTTCTAAGCTCCGTTGACAACCAGGAGGTTGTTGTCTTCTGGTCATTTGTTTACAGGTTCTGAGGAACTGATTTAATGATGCACTGACACTTATTCAGTGATACAGATACAGTGATGGTAAACACAATCTCAGAAAAGCATAGCATGATCTAATTTATGTGACAAAAATATACTAGAGATGCCCAGATATTGAACTTTTGGACTTTTGGGTCCAATATGACCAATAATTAACAAACTGATTGTAGATAAGATATACTGATATCGTACAGATAATCATTTTAATGTAAATAATATAATGTAAAGTTACGTTATTGCCATCAGTGACAGGGAATTGCAGAGTGTTCCACAAAGGACAGTGTGGGGTCTAGGCAAAATATTCTGACGGTACTAGCTAAAAATAGGACAAGCACTACAAGATTGTGAGTTGGAGCCATAATTTTAATTTCATTATGTGCCCAATAACAATAATTTTGTTTTTCTACTCATCGGCAAATAATACATTGTTTGTCAAATTATTATGCATCCCTATAACATACCTGACCACTCATCATGTGTTCTAAAAAATTTGGGGCAATAATACTATAGAAAGTGTACTTTACCACAAACAGCAACACAAAACAACAGCAGTTACATAAAACTGGTAAAATATGGAGATTCTTTTCCTTGAGCTCAGTCTTCATGTGAACTACAAGCTGAGTGCTAAATTATTCAAATCCTATAGCTAAGTCCCTTCTACACGCCAGCCGAGTGTGGCGGCACGCATAGAGTGTAAAGCTGAACTCTGCAGGGAACAACAAAAGGCTTAAAAGCATGTAGCAAAACCAAGGAAAGGCCTGTTAATTAATTTAGACTTAACTTACAGATCCACACAGGTTTACTGCAAACCCATCCTCACCATAATGTAAATAATGCACATAAAGGAACACAGTGACACTGCTATATAAAGGCTACATCTAAAGGCAATGTTTAACCGTGAGTTCAAATGAGGACACATCTTGCTGCATTTCATCAACAGAACTTGCATGCTTGCATACTCACTGTATGGTTGAGTGTAAGTAAGAGAGTAGTCCTTGCTCCTAACATCCTAATGAATAGAGAATAAGCTGACCTTAGCTCGTTTCTCTTACTCTGAGATGGTCAGATCAGATCACTTTTTTGGCCCCTTTCACAGAGAACTAGCTATAAGCTGGAAAAGTCCACATGACATTGGAATGTTCTAGTTAGCACACTGAGCACATGGCAGTGGGAGACCTCACATAGCTTTTGTGTATGTTGTTAGAATGGAGTTACAATCACCTGATCAGGTTAGAAATGCATCAGGACGGGGGATCAGCACTAATGCAAGCTGCACTCTTGTCTGATTATGAAAACTCAAATGAACTTGCTCAGGAGAGACGTGCTTGAAATATTATCTTGGTAACATGGCAGTTAGATAAACATCAGACCACAGAAAACCACAAACCCAGAAGACAAAAGACTCAAAATTACATGTGTTTGGACGGTGATTGGTGAGGGGTTTTCTGAAGCCTACGAGGTGTTTCCGAGTTTCTTTTTATTATATTAAACTAGTAACTTCATTAAAACCACATCCTTGTATCTACGCTAATTTTATTTTTTTTCTAAAATTTTTTATTTTTCTTAATTTTTCTCTCTGTATGCTTTATTAGCCTCCTTTCACCCTGTTCTTCAGTGATCAGTAACCATCATAGAGCAGATATTATTCGGGTGGTGGAACATTCTGAGCATATTTTTGGCTACATTTTCTACATTTGAATGCACATTTTTAATTGAATTTTTAAAAAAATCTAAATGACAGACTGCATCCTACTCAATGAAAAATTAAAGTGCATTTTTGTTTTCATCAAAAAATGTCAGTTTAGACTGTAAATACCTTAACTTTACTGATACAGCTTGAGGTAACATTTTTACAGAAATGCTTGAATTCCATACAAATTTAATATTATAAATGTGTGCATAATTTGCTTCGAAAAGGTAAACAGATAAATATTTTATATTTATTACATGTAAAGTACTTTTTTTATATTTTACTGTTTGAATAGTAATTAATTCCAAATAAAATGTTCTAATAATTTAAGATTATGGATTTCTGGTTTTCACGAGCTGTAAAATAGCTTTTTGACATGCACTGAAAATAAAATATTCAGTTTACAATTTTGAATTAAATTTTAAACAACAGTGACTACAACAGTGAATATTCCATTGTTTATGTTGCCAGTACAATGCAAAAGGCTATGCTACAGTAGCTAGTGGTGTAGGCCACAATTTTCAGTAACTGAAGATGGCGAACCTTTTCCTTAGCCTACCAATCACATCTCTAAAAACCTTAATTTGTAAACAAAATTCCACACCTAATTCACCTTAATGCTAAATACAATTTAAAATGATTAACAAACTATTAAAAACCATTAAAAATCCATTTGTAAATTGTACTCCTACAAAAGAATGTATTTGTTGACAAAACCTGAGTACATAGTTGTTTAGCCTATAAAGAGATAAGAAGGGCAAAAATGAACACTTTGAAAGCATTAATAGCATATGACAGCATGTGGTGCAACACACAGCAAGTTAAAGTAAACTGAAAGCTTTTCCAATTAATGAGTTACTCACTGGCATGAGAAACACATTAGCTTAGTGCCAACATCAACAAATTAGCTGAAACAACTGCAGCTGCTTTTGGAAGATGCTGTTGCTGCAGATTAGAGATGTTTAAGGGGTGCTCAACAGCTACTAAACCCACCACTTCACTCAGAACCAACTCTACACAAACAAAGATAAGCTGACTTGAGAGGCCAGCGGGGGAAATAGCAATGCAATTCAAAAGCCAGTGGACCAGGCCAACACTTCAGAGATCTGACTCTGCTAAGAGTTGGTGGAAGAATGTAAAACTGAGATTCCTCATTAAATGATCTCGTACGGGTTAAGCTCAAACTTGACCAGTCTACTCTGGAGATGTATTTTGTTATATTAATGAGTGGCAGAACAAGGTGCATTAGCACAGGCTGCAGGCTAAACAATTATTGTTTGTAATTTTGTTACATTGCAAAAAAAAACCAAACGCAGTGTTTTTGTCAGACCCATCTTCTGTAGTCATGGCAACCCTGCCAATTCAGCCCACACTAATTGACATTTTATCCACCAAACTGCAGAACTTGGTGTGTGTGTGTGTGCAGTCACGAAACAGAGTGACTGCTGAAGAGACTACAGAAGGCTGTAGAGAATTTCTAAAGGTGAAGAGTCAGTGCTGTAAGGTGAGATGACTTCTGAGAGTCCTCATGTTAGCTCATAATAAGAAACATTTCTAGCAAATAATGAGCTCAAGATATGGGAATCTGCCCTGATCTGCACATCCAACACACCCAAAACGTCCACAGCTCTCATTCCCGTTCTCTGCACTGCAAAATTAATACAGTAAGACTTGATTTATTTGTATTTTAGACTGTATACATAAGTCATTAGTGTTTATACTGCCTAATTCAATTACAGTAAAAACCGTGATAATAAACATATGGAGGAAATGAAGTGAAACATCTGTAAATGACAAAACAGCAGGAACATTTTATAATCTTCTATGCGACTCTTCTACAAAAATGGATAATCAGTCCTGCCCAAGCCTTTTGCTACAGTGCTACATACATTTTTGTACATGGTTCCTCTTTGACATTTAACGGAACACTAATATTTGAATAACTTTTTATACAAGGAACAAAACAAAGATATTAGGCCAAATCTCAAACTAGAAATAGCATCATAAACAGTGAATAAAACTGATCAATTTTGCAATTCTGCAAATACTTTATGCCCAGAGCAGCACAGAATACAAAGGAGATTTGAAAAACAACCTGCACCAATAACTCCACCCTACGTTCCTGATTTGAGAAGAACATTTCACACATTTCCTTCCTTTCATTTACTGATTTTAAACAGCTTCTCATGTGGAAATACAAAGAAAAAAAATTACTCTTAGAAATATTCAATAACATAGATATACTTAAAGCAGCACAGCAAGTAGAAGCAGCAATGCATGTAATCCAAGGAAGCAACCATTAAACACATGCAACAGTACTATGGGCATTGGATTAGTTTATCTGGGGGATGTCTGTAATGAAACATCTTACACGTCTCTTCAAACTCCTGCATCTGGAGGGCATTAAAATGACTACAAAGCTGGATCTCTGAGTCATGTGATAATATGGTCATGCTTATTATTATTTATTCAATTATACACTTATTTATTTTCCTTGCTATCCTTAAAGCTAGTGTCTACTGTTTTAGGTTATCAGTTTGAATATAAGCAGGTATTTACGGTTATATTACTTTAACAGTATTTATCAGATCTTTACAGAGCTCACAGTGATACAGTGACTTCCTGTAGGTGTGATAATCACCGCTTTAATAAGCCTCGCTTTTACCATCTATTTAAGTTTCTTTTTCTTCCACATAATTTGCTTATTTGCAACTTTTGCAGTGATGGTTCAGGCCAACCTAGCAATTCTATGAAAAGAGACTAATCTAATGGACAAAATAGATCTGCAGGATAAATCAGGACCACTGCCTGAAAAATATCAGAAGTGCACGCAAACGGAGCCGTGTTATTAAAGTTAATGGAGCAATGCTCGGGAAAACAGTACTGTCCAGGCAAGAGCCACAAGACTGTGGCATCTGTGAACTGAAGGTGGCCTTTCCAAGACTTCAAAGCTGGCCAGGCTGCATTTACCACTGAAGTCTTCCTCCTTCAGCATAACTGAGCAGCCACAAGTATTCCATTAAGTTAAACAAAAGGATGCTGTAGCTGTGCAATCGTCTCCATGTCTTTAAAAGAGAACAAACGTATTCATCTGAAAAATATATGTAGACAGAGGTTCAGTCTGAGCATTCTGACATGGGTTTCAAGAGAGCAGTTTAATGACTAATTTACACTAACCATATCACAACATAAACAGACAATCCTGTCTAATAAAAACCTTCTGCTTTGGATCCTACAGTGCTACATTTACCAGAATGTTGATATTTGCATGATTTTTTTAGATAAAGCAGAAAACATAGATATTAGGTCATATTACAAACTAGAATAAGCTTCAAAAGCAATGTTAACATGCAAAACTATGGACAACAGCAGCTTTTAGTACATAAGAAAAATGTTAATGTTGCTTAAATGTTTTTTCAAGCCCTTTTGAGAACCAAATCAAATGTGCGATTAGTGCAAAAGCCCTGTCTGTGACTATTAGTACATCTGCTGGAGTGTTATCCTTAACTTGGCTGGCTAATTTGGTCTCTTTTGTGGTCACTCTAGAAGCGTTAATGCCAGCTTGGGAATGTTGGCCTTTAGCTGAGTTTTCAGTTCACCTTCTGTTCTACAAACTCATGGAAACAGTCAGACTTGAAAGCACTAAAGCATTAACTTGATCAAAAACAGTTGCCCACTTGTTGCTTAAATTGTTAAGTCCTGCATAAAAGCCAAGACGGGCAGGATGTACACACACATTCACAATTACACAAAGTGATTTACGGAGGCACCTTTACACAGCTTCTGATACAACTTGCAGCAGTAATATAATTACAACACAACGACAGAAGTGACAAATAGGTGGTTTAGCTGTCTAGACATGGCTATACAGGATGGAGTAAATTTAGTCTGAATGAGAGATGGATAGACACAGATGGATAGATAGATAGATAGATAGATAGATAGATAGATAGATAGATAGATAGATAGATAGATAGATAGATAGATAGATAGATAGATAGATAGAGCTATATAGATAGAGCTAGAGATTAGGGGTGCAGGAAAAAAAATCGCTTTGAGCTCGAATCGTGTTTCTCACATTGAACGATTCAGAATCGATTCTCGTTTTCAAAAAATCTATTTTTTTGCGGGTGCGGATGTGCCTCGTCAGCCACCGTAGTGCTAGGCAAAACAAGGAAGCAGCGTGGGCTATGTACAGGCATGCAAGCCAAGCCGCGGTCTTTGATAGCAACCATTTGAAAACACTTTGGATTTTACCGTCAACCCGGCCCGGGTAAGAAAGGGCTTGACGTGACTCATGCGATTTGCAGAGATTGCAACAGTAAAGTATTTTGTTTCGATTTGAAAGAATCGGAAAAAAATCAATCAGTGACCCCAAGAATCGATACTGAATCGATTTGTTCGATTCCCAAAGATTTGTAGCCCTACTAGAGATGGATAGATAGGGATAGAGATATAGAGATATAGAGAGATAGAGAGCTAGATTTGATATCTGATTTATTTTATTGTTATTGTTTTGCTTTTTGTATATTTATTGTTTGTATGGTGTCCTTGAGTGTCCAGAAAGGCGCCCTGAAATAAAATGAATTATTATTATTATTATTATTATTATTATTATTATTATTATAGAGATAGAGATAGAGATAGAGATACAGACAGACAGACAGACAGACAGATAGATAGATAGATAGACAGATAGACAGATAGATAGAGCTACAGAGGGAACCATTTTCGTAAAAAAAAAAAAAATTACGTCTACAAATAGTGTATTATACATATGTTCTATTCTGACAGTAGAGGCATTAAAATGTTTAAGGTTTAAAGGTAGTGCTAAATCAATGAGCCACATAAAACCCCCAACACAAATAAAACATTTCTCCATTACACCAACAAAAACATCTGTCAAGTAAATAATCCTACATTTATTATAACCGTTATGATCAGTTAAATATGGTCTTGAGTATGGGCAGTGGAGTGACATGTGGCACAAACTAAAGAGCAAATTACTGGTAATAATAATACTTAAGGCTGTCAAAGCTCTGACATTTGGGACAGCCATTAGAAAGCCTCCTCAACCACCATCTATGACTGGCATCCACTTGGAAGCTGTTACTGCAGTCAGTCAACACCAGAAGACGGGGATGATCAGGAGTGGGGAATTAGCCAAGACATCAGGGTAACACCTTTACTCTTTAAGAGGAAATGACCAGACATCTGACCTGAGTTTTACCTCTCATCTGAAAGACAACACCATTTACACAGTACATTGTTCCAATCACTGCACTGGGACTGGGACAGAACAAAGGAATAGTGCCTCCTGTTGTCCACCAACACCACTTCCTGCAGGTACACAAGTTTTCCTTAGAGGTCTCCCATTCAGATACTGATCAGATATGTTTAACGGCAGTGGATTTGGATGTTGTGCAAGCGCTATGAGTGAGGATAAGTTAATGTGGTGTTCCATACATTTCACACATTTAGTTTATCCTGGTAACGCAAGCCTAAAGTCAACTCTTTTCAATATGAAAAGAGTAGCAGGATATTCCTGTTGGGATATCCTCAAAACTGAGCTTAAGCCAACATTAACTTTAAAATCCTGCATCCTTGAAAGCCGCCCTGTTCTTTTAAAGGACAGGTTTCATTACAAATCACACCCAGATGGCTCTCTTGATAAAATAAAAGTTGTTTGCTGCTGTTGCTCGGGGGAATTTATAGCGGGGGGAGTTGGAAAACGCGGCAATGTTTCTCTCAGTGGAGACTTATTTGACATTGGTGGGTAAACATGATCACTTCGGGGAAACCAGGTCACGTGTGTTAACACATTAAAACAAAGTGATGTTAAGGCTTTAAAATCACATGGGACACCAGTGTTAATAATAATAATAATAATAATAATAATAATAATAAATAATTATCAGATCCTAATGAATAATGAAGCATTTTTCCTTCATAAACTACTATTCAAATGAAATGCCAGCATAAAATACACAACAGAGATCCAATAGGCTAAGATCACCTAAAAAGACTTTCTCCAACTGAGCTGTTAAAAATTAGAGTCATAAATTGTGTTACTTTATTTATTTTTTATAAATCTTGCTTAATTCAAATCCAAATTGATGCTGCTACACCCTGTTAGAATAAAACATCAGTTCGATGTACTTTCATTACTTTAGGAATCACAATTTAAAATACTTAAAAAATAAGCTCAATGTTCTACTCACTCATTTATTTACATATGCATGTATTATTATTATTATTATTATTATTATTATTATTAACACCAAACACTCAATTATTCTCCACGTCTGGCTCCAGGATGTTGTTGTAAGGACACCGTGTTGCTTTTGCTCACTCTTGCTTCATGTGTGCAGCTTAAAATGTTGTGCCACTACTGTAACTTGTTCCATGTGACCTGTTTACGATTGCAGAACATCAGTTAGTGGCTGTTAACATCACACTTTCCCAGAGCTGAGATTCTCAGGCCATCATTTGTTCTAATCAGAAACAGTTCAGGAAAAATGAAAGAGAAATTCTAGCAAAGTGATGCAAAGCTACTTCCCACATTAGCTTAGCAGATGTAAATCACACATGATTTGGTTACAACTGTAGCAGAATAAGCTGGGATGAATAAATCTAGTCTGTTTGGTGCTGTGTTAACGCTGTGTTGTCCTTTCTGCCTTTAATCCACACTTCTCCTTTAATAACATGATACTGTTGCATTTATGTTGACATGTAAAGAACATCTAATAAATCTGGAAAACACAAACTACCATTTTCAGCAAGGCTACACACCACCTAGAACATCAAGCATTGTATAGGAATTAGATTAAATGTGTGTGCATCTGCACTGCATCCAAAAGCAGAGGCAGCATATGGAGCTTTTTTGGAACAAAGTGGTTATGCATGTATTATAAAACGCTCATTACAAAGCCACTGGTTTGAATATGACTGTGAATGCTAGTAATGCTGAACATGGCATCTGTTTGTAGAGAGTCCCGCCATTCAAGAACAAGAGCCAATGAGTTTTCTAATTAAGCAGGAAATCCGAGCCCTGGAAAACTGTATAAGCACAGTAGATTTTATCAGTGATTTAATCAGTGATTTCAAATGTTTTTGAGATGGTAAATTAACCTTCAGCATTATGGTTTCCATACATGAGTTTACATAACTGCCTAGCAGCCACTTAGTGACATATATGGTCTCTGATTAAAAGTGAAATTTTAATTTATTAACCCTCTGGAGTCAGTGCTCCCATCGGCGGCATATTAACAAAATAAACAAAATAAACAAAAAAACATAACTCTGCAAGATTTTATCCTACAAACAAAATGAAACATACATTGGAAACCTATATTCTATATAGGTTGAACAGAAATATATTTTTAGATATTTGTGAAAGGAGCTGAAATTAGCAAAGACAAATTTTTCAGAGCGAGTCAGACAGCTGCGTTTTTTTCCCACCAAATGACGTGATCTGTCATTCATATGATAATGACATTGCAATTCAGGACATTCCATTGGTGGATTATCAGCTATGGTACCAGCTACAATTTAGGAACCACTGAATGAGTGAAACACATTAACTCACATTTTTTAAGCTTTAGAAATAAAACCACATACAATTTCTAAAAACTGTAATGACCAAGTCTGTAGCAAAATCCTCTGTTTATTCAGTTATGAGCTCAAAAGTCTTAGCTAGAAATGTGTAGAATGTGTTTTTTCACAATATATCAGCACATCTGAAAATAGGTTTTTGGAAAGTATAAGCTCAGATTTAATCAAAATATAGATTTATGATACTTACTGTTTTGACACTGTTGTTGCTGAGTTTGTGCTGAACAAAAGCCTGTGTAACACTTTGGAAAAAAATTATTTTAGATGTAATTTATATATATATATATATAAAAAAAATTGTCATGTCAGACGACATCAGTGTGTCTAAAAACCTCAGGCTACAGGGGGTTAAAAGAGACTAAAGAATCTGAATGAAACTTTAAAGATGCTGTCAGTAAGATGGGGTTAACGGACTAAAGAATGAGATAGATACTGCACTGAAACTTGAGACGTGTGCAGTGTGAGTGCTATACTGATTTATGGTGCATCAAAGTAGACACCAAGCCTTTCTCTAACAGGGATCAGTTATACCAACACTGCTGGGCTGATGTAGACATGAAATCACAAGTGTTTGGGTGAAAGTAGCAGCTTTACAAAGCTTAGCTTGGCCCAGTTAACACAGAGAAGCAGCTGTCTGATAGTGTGGGAGGTGAGGGTGACTGTGTGTGTGTGTGTGTGTGTGTGAGAGAAAGTGTTTGTGTTGTGGTTTGGCTGCCCAGCTGTTAGTTCCGAATGCCATTACCTCACTGGTGTTTGTTTAATTTCTCTGCCTTCCTCTCTCTCTCTCTCTCTCTCTCTCTCTCTCACACTCACACACACACACACACACACACATTCTCTCGGACATACTGGATCATATGCAGGTTATGTGTGCATTATATACAAGTATGTACATGAAATATTAGCTCTTTGATAGTTTTCTTTAAAACTGTTTATACAGCCTGTAAAACTAATTATACAAAATGCACATGGTCAAAAGTTTGGAACTGTTCACTGAATTAGGGTTTCCTCTGTCAAGTTGATTAATTTGATATAAATGGAGAAAGGCGTTAAGGTATACACACCAATATTTTCTGATTGGCTGCCAGGTGTCCATTTATACTCTATTACCTATTAAGCAGAACCAGTAATAAATAAATAAATACTGTTCTATATCAATGCTCTGGAAACTTTGAATGGTAACCACAACCACAGTAAATATATGCTGACTGATAGCCAGTCATAGCGTAGCTACTACAACAACAGCCAATAAAACATTAACAAAAATGGATAATTTAATGATTTTAGATCATTCCTCATGTTTTATTTGTATACATATATACATAAATATATGACATTCTTATCAACATTTGTTTTTTAATTTCAGTCAGGTAGGTAGATCATCTTTACAGAAATTGTTACAGAGTTTTCAAATTATAAGCCTAAAGTGAACCTGAACCTCAGACACCTAAGAGGAAAGGTTTTACTCTTTTAGGCTGAAATAAAATGAAACTGGGAGCTTGTTAAAAGCACTTTACACAAGTGAAAGACATTTTTGCCTGGTTTCCCACTCTAACTCACTTTAACTGTCACTTTAACTCACTCTTCTTTCTCTCTTTCTCTCTCTAGTGTGTGCCGTCTCAGATAGATCACTAATGAACAACTTTCACATGCTGCCAAACCAGAGAGGGGGAGTTAAATCAAGTGAAAGAAAGAAAGACAATGAAAGTTTAAGAAAAAGAAACACAGAAAGTGAGAGAGAAAGATAGAGAGGTATATCGAGCAAGAGAGAGCGAGCAAAAGAAAGAAAGAAAGAATGAAAGAAAGAAAGAAAGAAGAGACAGGGAGTTAGAGTTACAGCAAAAGTTAATGAAAGAGAAAGAAAGAAAGAAATAGCGTTAGAGAGTGACAGTGATAGTGAGAGAGAAAGAGAGAAAGAAAAAGGTAAAGTAAAAGAAAGACAAAGAGAGAGAGAGAGGTATATCGAGTGAGAGAGAGAGAAAGAGAGAGAGAACAAAAGAAAGAAAGAGAAAGAGTGACAGTGATAGTGAGAAAAAGAGAAAGGAAAAAAGAAACTGGCAGTGAAATTTAAAGAAAAAGAAAGACCGAGAGAGAGAAAAAGAGTTAAATCAAGAGAGAAAGAAAGTAATAGAAAGAAAGAAAGAAAGAAATAGCGTTAGAGAGTGACAGTGATAGTGAGAGAGAAAGAGAGAAAGAAAAATGTAAAGTAAAAAAAAGACAGAAAGAGAGAGAGAGGTATATCGAGTGAGAGAGAGAGAGAGAAAGAGAGAGAGAGCAAAAGAAAGAAAGATAAAGAGTGACATTGATAGTGAGAGAAAGAAAGGAAAAAAGAAACTGGCAGTGAAATTTAAAGAAAAAGAAAGACTGAGAGAGAGAAAAAGAGCTAAATCAAGAGAGAGAGAAAGTAATAGAAAGAAAGAAAGAAAGAAAGAAAGAAAGAAAGAAAGAAAAAGGAGAGAAAGAGAGATAGACAAAGAAAACGAGAGAGTGACAGTGACAGTGAGAGTGAGAGCGAGAGAGTGAAAGAGAGTGAGAGAAAGAGAAACAGAGATAGACAAAGAAAGAGACAGTTAGAGAGTGACAGAGAGAGAGAGTGAGTGAGAAAGAGAAAGAAAGTGAAAGAGAAAGAGAGAAACTAATAGAGTTAGAGTGACAGTGACAGTTAGTGAGAGAAGAGAAAAAGAGAGAAACAAATAGTATGACAGTGACAGTGAGAAAAAGAGAGAGAATGAGAGAGAAACTGAGAGAAGAGAGAGAAACAAATAAAGTTAGAGAGTACAGTGACAGTGGGAGAGAGAGAGTGAGAGTGAGTAAGAGAAAGAGAAAAAGAGAGAAAGAGAGAAAGTAAGAGAAAGAGAAACAAATATAGTTAGAGAGTGACAGTGAGAGAGAGTGAGAGTGAGAAAGAGAGAAAGAGAAAAAGAGAAAAAGAAAGAGAGGAAGAGAGGAAGAGAAAGAGAGCGAGAGCGAGAGCGAGAGCGAGAGCGAGAGAGAGAGAGAGAGAGAGAGAGAGAGAGAGAGAGAGAGAGAGAAAGAGAGAGAGAGAGAAAGAGAGAGAGAGAGAGCCCACACACCTGATGGCAGTGTAATCCAAAACACTCTGTTCTACCACAAAAAGGCATTTACCTGACGCAGCACAGCATCCGATACCACACACACAAATTATGTACTTAACATGATACAGATCTAATAGCCTTTAGCCAACAGATACAATAACCTACAGTGTCAGTGTAATAATGCAGTGATGCCTAATCTCCTCCTGTATGTGAACCACAGAGACATGTATAGGACAAGCTTTAGGACACTGTACTAAACTCCCTGAATAATGCAGCATCGCTGCACTTTACCTTAATTTAAGAGGCGACATGTGAGCCAAGTCAACTCAATCAAGATAAGCCTTCACAGAACACTTGTGCCAATGCAAATATTAACCTTTGACTGGGCTGCTTGGAAGCTGGACGAGTCTAGAAGGTGCAGAGATGAGTGTTTACTGCAGCATTTTGGTTATGAAAGAAAATCGGAATTGGCCATAAAGTAAAATATCGTATATGTTGTATTCTCTCAGTAAATGTATCCTTAAGGTAGGTATATACTCCCAAAAAGTCAATTGGCTTCCATGCAATCTTTCAAGCATGATATCTCTGGTATTTTTTAAGATTTCTCTTTGATTTTTGGAGTACTGATACTTTATATATTTCTTCATGGGATGATCTCAGCATTTTTTGATCAAACCTTTGTAAGTACTAGATTAGCAGGCTTGAATATTTAATTAGGTGCGGAAAAATGACAAAAATGGAAACTTGTCTTTATCTTCAATATGTTTCATCTGTATTTAATTTCCTTCCATCAGGACATGAGTTTATTGGTTATAAATAAAAGTCCAAAAAAATAAAGTCAAAATCTTTAGTGGTTTTTGAGATATACCGTTTAGAAAATACATAACTTTCTGTCTCTCGGTGGCCATATTGGATGCTAATTTGCATAATTTATGCAAATTATGTAACCTAGGAATTATTTGCCATTTACTGATTCATATGGTTCAAAAAAACATTATGAATCATTTAATGTTAGACATTTTCGTTTGGGAGTATATACCTACCTTAAAGTAGAGCAATAATGAGACAGAGTTCTTTAACGTGGTGTACGAGATGGACCCTGGAATTCACTGCTTCGCATGGCTGCCTCATGTTTGGTGCCAGAGACCTGAAAAGCTCCAGCAAGTGATGTTTTTCAACAACTGAGTAAAGGTCACCTTTTCTCTCTCTCCCCCCCTCTTAAAAACAGCAAGGAACTACAATGATCCTAAAAGTCAGTGACAGAGGTCAAGCTGATAAGGCCTAGAGTCTTTATTGCTAATCCAGGGCCTGCTCTCTGTAGTCAAAACACATCCACAGCAATCAAGACGTGAACGCTGATCAGCTACAAAGACAAACATGACAAATACGAGATGTCTCTGTTCTTCTTTATGTGGTCAGGCTTAAGTGTGATATGACTGATAGCTTCACTGTGGTTTTTTGGCAGCCCACAAAGTCAGTGTAAAAGAAGTTTCATACTGATATAAACAACTTCTCAGCTAAAGTATCACAACTGTTTCAGTCACTTTCGTTTCGGTGAGTAGTTTCATTTGGTGTGCTGCCATTTCAGACCTTTAATACCAGCTGGACTGTTCTTTCCCAGGAGATACTATACACAGTCTCTGGTGTGTAACACACCAGTCAAGATTAGGATTTTGGTAGACTGCCTTTTGGCTGGCAATGCAGTACTGCTGCATTTGAACTTTAACGTTGGAAAGACATTCTACACTATACACATAGGCATGTTTAATAACTACAGGATCCAGAATTTAGTTCAGCCAAGATCATAAATATGACATTTTAAACATTAATATAGCAGCAAACATAACTTTTGTAAAGATAGTGCGGAGTAAATAGTGGACCCCCGCATGTGTGTCGTCTCTGCTATTTGTTTTCATAGCCGATCCAGCTACATGTGCATGTTCATCGCACCCTGTGGAAATGTTGGCCCTCCCCATGTTTCTCTGGACATGGCAACACTATATTGAGAACACAAATGGAATGAGGCAGCCATGGCTGAATACAAAGTATTTGTTTTAGTCTGACATGCTGGTGCTCTAGTGCAACATCTACTGGCAGAAAGGACCATATACAGAACTATACTGGTTTTTGTTCCTTGTTTAAGAAAACATGTGTAACTGATGTTTAATCAGGAATTAATATCGAAAGAGGAAAAAGTGGTATCTGTGCATTCCTAGTCTTGGTTAATAAATGATTTTAGGATACAAGACAATGGCCGGCAGTAGAGCTGGACCGATCAGCAGTAGATGTGGATCATGCAGATCCACTGAAGCTAAGCAGGTCTGGGTCTGGTTAGTACTTGGATGGGAAAGATTGTGTGTCTGATGAAAGTAGTGCTGGTGGACAACAGGAAGCTCTATTCTTGTGTTCTTTTTGGATCCAATGCCACAATGCAGTGACAAGGACACTATACTGTATAATTGGTGCCATCTTTCAGATGAGACAAAACTCCTGATTCTCTGAAATCAGAAAAACATCTCGGGTCATTTCCTCGAAAAGAGCAGAGGAGTTACCCTGATGTCCTGTCTAAATTTCCTAATCATCCACATCTTCAAAAACTGGCCTAGTCTCTCCTCACCTCTCTAATAGCTAATGTGTGGTTAGTGGTCTGGTGTGGATTGACATCATCCAGGTGGATGGTAAAGGTAAGCATTGTGTCTAGAAATGTAGACTGTAACTGTAGTAAACAGGTCTAGTAACTGATTCAGCTGGAAACGTGATTTTTGTTAACGGACATTACAATGTTGCTTTTTCTGACACTGCATGCTGCATAAACAAGCCTATAAACCATTCTTGCCCAATCCTGGCCCTGGAGAGTTCAGATCCTATGTCTGATAATGCCATGACCTTGGAAGACCTTCATTACCTGGACCAGATGTGTTGGCTTAAGGTTGGAGCTGAATTTTGCAGGATGGGAGATCTCCCCAACAAAAATTAGGCACCCCTGCTTTAGGCAGTCACTTTGATCTTTTATTGAGTGCTAGAAGATTCTTTAACATTTTCTTTCCAAGTTGCTGATGGTGCTGAAGAAGCGTCCACCAAAACTTATACAGCTTGTTTATTTTTATTTGGTTATTATTATTATTATTATTAATTATTTCTGGTCTTAAACCATCATTAAAAACTGAAAATCAATATTGTTATAGACAATGTGCCCTGCCCTGTCACTGCTGCCAAATGACCAAATAACTAAACAAGCGACATTTTTTCAGCAGGAGGACACAGAGAAGGAAAGGTTAGAGGGGATTTGGAAAAGGCCTGTCTGTGTGTGGGTGTGTGTGCGGGTGTACGCAATGTTCTTCTGTCTGCATCCACTGGCAGTGGCACTGCAGAGAATCCGGACGGCCTCCACAGGCGGCTAGAGTCTGCGGCACTGCCAAAAACACCAGAGATCAGAACTGCATTGTGTGCAGAAGAGAAATAAATTATCCACAGACAGAGAAAGCATAAACAAGTAAGTGAGAAATTAGTATTTTATAATGAAAGACACACAGACAGACAGATAAGAGGCCTCAACAAACAGACAGAATGACGGAGGTACTGAGGAATGTATATCAGTGAGGGAAAAAGAAATCAAAAGCACAGGATGAGCTACAGGAGAAAAAAACACAAGACTGAGGGACACAGAAAGAGGGACAAACACAGATGGAAATAAAGAGAAGAGGAGGAAAAAAGACAGAGGAAGGAAGGATGGGAGGGGAAG